>JAKTUX010000014.1:0-301185 GCA_030556895.1 Kodamaea jinghongensis | reverse complement strand
CTAGAATTACCGCTTGTCGCGTGGTAGACCGGGGTTCAATTCCCCGTCGCGGAGCTCTTTTTTGCAAGCATTCTCTAGTTTTTACTCAGAGGGAACAAGCGTATATTTAACAGTGTTTACGTTAGTATACTTAAATTGCCCCTAGATAAACCCCACTGACATAATCACTCATCTCTATATAATTTAACTATCGACGACATACCTTCAATCGCTTGTGCTCGATTCAATACATACAACTGATTCGCGCGAGCGTTGCAAATCGAATATTAAACAACTCACCAAAACTATGGAATTCGAAGAGCTTAACCTACGAAAGCTGATTCACGTAGGGTACTATGATCCATTTAACATATTTACGCTTATAGAGAAGGATTTAAAGTCCAAGCTTCCACTTTCCAATGTGCATTGGAAATACAACCCTACCAAACCTTTCAAGCTCATACCGTCATTACCAGTCACGTTCATAGAAGAGGTTCCCAAAGCCTCAACAGCTCCTCTGTCACCACAGGGAAACTACTCCGGCTATAATGTGTATACCAGATTAATGTTTGTTAAGTTTGACACCCTTGACACGTACAGAGCACAGGTTCGTCCATTGATCAAAGAATGGATGAAGAATCTTGTATCTTCGTCAAACCTGGAATGGATGATCATTTTGTACATTCCTTCCAACTACAAGGATAAGCTGTCTACAATAATAAAAACTTCAACGTTTGACAAATTAAAAATCGATTTTAATTTTGATGGAAAGGAAATTTCAAAGGACCCAACTGTTTCCCATACTGCCGTAGACAGATGTTTCAAAATACGAGAAAAGAACGATAATTTGGAGGTGTTTGCTGAGTTTTTGAATAGCTTGAAATCTCTATTGTTGTCTTCTTTTACTGATAAATTAACCTCGTTTACAGAAACAGCAGAACCAAGTTCCAACGTTATTGATAGATTTATTCAGAAGCTTAACTTTGGTGATTTTTTTGCCGACGTGAGGCTTCTATCTGAAGCTTTAGTGATTCAAAACGAGCTATATAGCCAAGTTGATGAAGAATACTTGAAGAATCCCGAGGAATTTGCCATATGCAAAGTACAGAATCCGTTGGACGATACTTTGCAACTGGGATTTAAATCCACTTTATTTGTGAATGGGAAAGTTAACTTGGTAGCTTTAAAATCATTAATATTTACTAACCAATCAATGCTATTAAGACTCTTAGCAAGCACTCCAAATACTCCTATTTCCATTTCTGCATTACACTTATCGCAGCTTTACCAAAAGTTAGTTTACTTTTTAAATGACATTGCAACCTCATCAACTCCAGAGCTTGTTATTATGGCAATTGATAAGTACTTGGATTCTCCGATTTATCAGAGATTATTTCAATTGAATGATGAGAACAACCAAAAGACGTCCGAACTTTACCAATTAACAAATATACTTGAATTTAGAGCCGAGTTGTATTTGTTGAAGAGATCAAAAATTATCGAAATTGGGCGTGCGTTAGGATATCACGTTGGAGGACTTCAAGAAATTTCCCTAGAGGACGATAACAAATCAAAAGTACCCGAAAAGCCTCCTGTACTGACCACATTACAGCACATCTTCGAAAGTGAAGAGTCATTTTTGTCTACATTTGAGGGTCTTACTGAGCAAGCAATTCATGACCTCATAACTTGCCAAAGAACCAAGTCCGTCGATGTGCTCTCGATTGATATGGCATTATTGAACTACCAGCGCAAGCAGTATAGAGAAGTTCTCAACATACTTCAACAATCATGCGACTACTTTATACATCAAGGGTGGAGCTTTATGGGTGGTGTCTTGTTGGAAATCTACTTGGAATGCATTCAAAAAATTGAACCTGATAATAACGAGACTCTACTTTTGACATGCCTCAAGCTCTTGTCCAACTACCTGGGTTCCAAGTGCGGATACAAGAACACCACCGAAGACCTTTTTAAGATGATCAAGGAGCAATCGTTGAAGTTGCAAACAGTATTTGTTTTCCCATTGGAAAGCTTGTTTACTTTTCAGATTGAACCGTACATCAAATCTTCAGACAATGAAGACAATGCATATTACATAGACTTGAAGATAACCAACCGATTTGGCATTCCATTCCAATTTAAGAAGATTATAATAGAGTTGGTGAATGAGGAGAAAGTTCTTGAGTTTTCCTGCGACGGAATTTCAGTCGATGACAGCGAAAGAAAGATCAAGTTGTATTGCAACGAATTCTCGCTTGGCAAATTCAGTCCATACAAGGTTCAAATTGTGGTGAACGATCAGTTAGAGTTAATCCATTTATATGAAGAAGAAGAAGATGACAGTGATGACGATCCAGATACTTCTGTCATTAAACATAGTGAGGATTTGCAACCTTTAAAATTGCGCGTTGACTTGCCCCAGTACTACTTCTATCAAAGTGTGGACAAGTTATGGTGTGAATTTGTCAATCCCTCAAGAACCAAGCTAGGAAGCAACTTGCTATTGTTTGAAATCCACAACGGAAAGAAGAATATTTCTAACCTTCACATTAAATTTTCCTCCAAGACAGAAGGATTGAAAGTGCTTGAGTATGTGGACAAGATAGATCTGATTTCAAGCCAAGAGACTATAAGCATAGACGTTCCGTTCCAATACTACAGCGACAACAAAGAAATTTTGGTTCTTGCCAAGTTGAAGTACGAGAGCCTGGGGATTGCACATACCCACGAAATAAAGCAAATTATAGATACATCGTTGAAACTCAGTGTTTCTGTGCAAGACATTTTTAAGCTGGAATATATCTATTCCAAGTTTCAAATTGGAACGTCCAACCCCAAGTCTCCAGTCAGAATCACTTCCTATAGCTTAACGACCACGAACCCAACGTACGAGATTTGCCAACCCAGAACAAAGGTTCCAGAGGTGATTGCTTTTGGAGAACAGCCCTCTTCGGTGTTCTTTAAGATCATCCCCAAGGAATATTCCATTGACGATACTTTGGACTTGCTCATTGGGTATAGCAGGCTTAAGGACGAGTGCGACGAATATGTCAAGCAAAACGTAAGGCGAGCATTACAGGAGAAAGGGTTAACAAAGTACTGGTTTTTGGTGAAAGAAGCGATTGACTTGATTCAGTTTGAACTAACCAAGTACGCATTAGACAAGGAAGTGTCAATTTTGAACTGGACAGAAGTTACGAGACACCTAGAGGCCACCTTGGTACAAAACATTGAACTGAAGAGCGAGCAAAAAGAGGTATTCAATCTGCTCCAAAACGACATACCGATGGACGAGGATATCGAAATCAAGACCAGCGAGCTCTTGATATCTGTTCCTGTTCCTATCTTAAAGTACTTCCACGTTGCCGAGTACAAGCTCGAACTGAAGGACCTGTACCTCGTTGGAGAACCAATACAAGTATCACTTTCCATCGAAACCATCACTAAGTGGTTTGACCAAAGCGAGATTCAAGAGGAAGAATCGTTCCAAGTCCAGCTACAGAATGACGACAATTGGTTGGTTTCGGGTTTCAAGAAACATACCTTTTCCAGCAAGAAGACATGCCTAAAGTTGGTGCTTATTCCGCTAAACGTCGGATACCTTCTGCTCCCGCGTATCTTGATTCGAACGACAAAGAGCCAAATGGAAAGAGACTTTTCCATGGACGTTGACGTCAAAAACGGAATGGAGGCTGTGTTGGTAGTGCCCGAAGTGGATAGAATCACGTTTTCATTCTGATGGTGAGAGGTGACGCGGATTAGGTTTTCTTATAAGGAACTTGACATACGTACGTGAGAGTATTGGCACACGGAGGCTCAGTTGGAAAGGGCACGAGCAAGTGGGTCATCTGAAATGCTTGCTCTTGTGTACTCATGCGTAGAACAATATGGAGTGGTGCCTCGCCGGAATGACCGGAAATACCCCTTAGACGATAATGAAATTAATATAAGCCCTCCCACAAACGAAGGTGATGTCTACCAGAAGGTTGAATTATGAGACAGGCTGGTACTTCCGTGTCCGTCACACATTTGGGAGGCCGTTGGGATCAGCGAAGCCTTTTTTCTCCAAACTTTAAGATATAAATAAGAGAGGATCACCTTTTTCAAAATTAATCCTGCCCCCCCTTACGTCAAAGCAAGGGTAACTATATATTTATACTTGACAAGTTTTGCTACGTAATACCTATTTTATTTTCTAGCGTGCTTGTAGATTCGAATCTGAGGTATTGTGTTGGACCCTATAGAAAAGTTTATTTCCCACGTGATTTAGATTAAAAGAAAGGCAACAACGATGGTCAAAGACACCAAATACTACGACATCCTTGGGGTGGAACCGACTGCGGACGAAGTGCAATTGAAGAAGGCGTATAGAAAACAAGCCATTAGACTCCATCCCGACAAGAACGGGAATGATCCTAAAGCTGCCGAGAAATTCCAGGAGTTGGGAGAAGCATATGAAGTTTTGAGAAACAAGGACACCAGAGATCTCTATGACGAGCTAGGTGTTGATGGGATGAAGGAGGAGAAGTACGGCGAGAACGTTGACATCGATCCTGTTGAGTTCTTCAGCATGGTGTTTGGAGGTCCTGGATTCAAAGACTGGGTTGGAGAGTTCAGCATGATCCAAGATATGCAGAAGACCAGTGAAATCATGGAAGAGACCGAACTGCCTGAGGATCTCGGCAAGGTTGAAGGTAACTCGAGTGGGACGCAGGTTGGACAATACAATGGCGGTGCTGGACTGGTGTCGAACACCACCTCCAGTGGCAAGACCAGTGGTGGCGTGTCGGAGCTCACCTCCCAAGACATCGAGGCCAAAAAGAAACAACGGATGACCAAAGAGCAAAGAGAAGAACTCCTCAGGCTACACGAGGAACAAAAGATTGCTAAGGAGAAGAGAATACAAGAGTTGACCGCACACCTCAACAAGAAGGTGGAGGAATACGAAAGTCATGTTGTTGCTAAGGACGTGAACGGATTCCAAGTTAAGCTCCAAAAAGAGTTAGACGAGTTGAAAATTGAAAGTTTCGGAATTCAATTGTTACACTTAATCGGTAAAGTGTACACAAACCAGGCCAATGCAACCACCAGCTCCTTGAAGAGTTTCGGAGTCACCAAGATCTTCACCAGTGTGAAGACCAGAACCGACTCCGTTAAGAATGGTTTCCAAGTTTTGAAGTCCGCTATGGACGCACAAGGCGCCCTTGAGACCATGGTCAAATCTCAGGAAGATTTCCAGGCTTTGGTTGACCAGGGAATCGAGCTCACCGAGGAAGAAAGAAGACAACAGATAGAAATGGAACGTCAAATCACAGGGAAGTTCTTGGCCACTTCCTGGGCGCTTATCAAGTTTGAAGTTACTCTGGTCTTGAATAAGGTTTGCGACAAGGTGTTGAACGACAAGAAATTGAGCAAGAAAGAAAGATTGAGAAAGGCAGAAGCCGTCACTTTCATTGGAAAGCAGTTCACTATAGTCACCAGAACCGCTGAAGAAGAAGAAGAAGCTAGAATCTTTGAGGAAATGATGGCGGACGCTCAGGCAAAGAAGCAAAGTAAGAACAAGAGAAGTTAGGGTTATTCTAGAAGCATCAATCAATAACTTAATCATTTTTTTTCCAAAAGTACTTTATACGTACTTCTCTAGATATATAGATGTAAATTTAGTTCTTATCTACTGTCCTATATCGAATATTCCCACTTTGTATGCCTAACTGTAGGGGCAGAGAGTTCAACCCAATAAGAGCATCAATTTGACAATTTTGCTTATCTGAAATGCCAATACTGCCGTACCACTCCCGACCAATGGCTCTGAGATACTCAATCGCCCAGAATTAGGGAACTTGCTGCCGTTCCTGGGAGTCATACTTGTACCAGGTCCAACCTTTTGTGCGTGCACACGACTAGCTGTAACTCCAGAACTTTTCGCAATTAGTAAAGTGAACCAACTGCCTTTACATCAGATTCCTAAGACCGCCACAATAATGACTACCAGCAAAGAAGTATTGACATTATACAAGCAGCTCTTGAGCGGTGCCCGCAGGTTTGATAATTACAACTTTAGAGAGTATGCCAAGAGAAAGATCATTGATTCATTCAAAACCAATAAGTCCTTGAGTGACAGTGCTGCCATCACCGAGTTCTACAACAAAGGTATCAACGAGTTAAGTTCTTTGAAGAGACAAGTAACAGTTTCTGAATTGTTTACTTTTGATAAGTTGGTTGTGGAACCTTTGAAAAGACTTCATTAGGCGAACTACTTTAGGAGCTTGGCCTAGACTGGGCAAATCAGGATTTATAGCTAACTAAGCAAGGAAATGGTGAGGTGATACAAATATGTATATAGTAATGAATAAGAGTGTTAAATTAATGTAGGGCAAAGGAGTTTGAGAGAATTCGGCGTGTGTAAGGAATGCCAGTAAGAAGCACTTACCTGAGTTGAGTACTCACTTGCAAGTATAAGAAGAAAAAGAAGAAAACGAACCAGGTTTACACGTAAGTCTCACCTGTGTCACCACTACTGATCCAGCTTATGCGTAAAGATACAACGTTTATTGTTATTGTACATATTTATATTATGCAGGTGACATTGCTTATAGTTGCAGCTTATAAGCTGCAACCCTCTTTCACAATAGATAGATTATGGAGTATGAATGTAGTCCATCAACTCATGCAAGATATGCTCTAAACTGGTGTAGAAGGCACAGTAGTCGTTGATGTCAACAAAGTTGTTTCTCAAGTCATAGTATATCTTCTCATTCAAATGAGCAATGTCTGCTTTTGCGTCTGCGCTGAATACATGACCGGAGCTGATTGCCAATTTGTTGCTTTTTGGAATGATTTCAACGTCAGCAACCACCATTCTCTTTGAATATTCGCTTTCAATGGCAGATTGGCTGGAATTTTGATACCTCGTAGATTTATCGTCCTTTATTGGCTCGGGAACGTCCATGACGTTAAACAAATCGTGCATGCTCATGTACCCTGTCAACTGGTAATCGTAGAACTCTATTCTTCCATTATTGGGGTTCATGGTGTCACGATACTCATTAATCAACGCAATCACATCGTATCTTTTGAGAATAAACTCCCAGGTGGAGTTTGTTAAACCAAGCATTCTTTTATACTTTTCATTCTTAAACCACTTTCTATTCAAAATGAACAAGGCCTTGTTGATGAGCTTGACGTAGATGCACAACTCGTCCATCAACATGAACTCGTACTTGAACTTGATGGTTATGATGATGAACATCAAAATAATCGAATCTATTGGAATGGTTCTCTTGACGTACCAGTTGTACTTACCGAATTTGATAAAGTCATTGTACTTGAGGAAGTCATTGAGGTTATGGAGAATTGAAGGAATCAAGTTGTTGTGCATGTTGTCGTAGGAGAAGTCCTCCAAATGGTTGAACTTCAACTGGGAAATGGACCACTTATTGAAATTCTTAATGATGTTGGCCTCTTGCATACCTCCAAACGTATCTTCGTAGCGTCGTAAGCTCAACACGCCTTCCTTTCTCTCCATTAGGGCACTGGTTACAGTCAAGGAGTTGGAGCGGTCGGACCCACTCATCAATATCTTTCTATGCAACAACATTAGAGCACGGTCAACGTAGCTCCACGAGTGGTTTTTGATGAAATTGATCAAATTCATCTCTTGCACAGAAGAAGGGGGATTGAGCTTCAAAAAGTCTTCTAGACGCTTGAACGAATCCTGGATAAATTGGAACAACTCGTTGATCATCCCCTTGATCTCTCCAATTTGAGCTTCTGTGATGTTGGAAGACAACCCATTGTGTAGGTGGTACACCAACTCACTGAGAATTCTATCGTACTTGAACTTCGCTCTCATCGAGAGAATGGTGAGATTGAGCTTGGTGGCCACCAACTCTCCCACCGTATCGAAAACGGGCTCTTCGTCGTCGGGCATCAAGACGTTAAAATCCTCAAACTGACACACTGGCGGCAAACAAAAGTTGTGGCACGTCAAGGCATCCAATCCAAAGATCACCCACCAAAGCAACCTTCTGAACTTGACGATTTCCCAGTCTGTGATCTGGAGTGTGAGCAACGGATCCTTGTGCAACTGCAAAAACTTGGCATATCGGATGATAAGCGACATTTCCATCGTGGAGGGGTTGGGCGAGGTGGACTGGATTATCACGTTTCCCAACAAAAGCGGGATCGTCTTCAACCCATGCGGGTAGTTGTAGTATTGGCAGATCTTATTGAATGCCCTCAAGTACTTGTCAATGTCCTGGTTCAAAAGAAGATTGTCATACTCTTCAAATTCGGAGATGGTGGCCGCGTAAAGCACGGGGAAGTACAACGTGTAGAACTGAAGGTAGCTGAAGTCCGGCTGGGAAATCTCGTTGCACGACATGTCCCAGTATCGTTTATGCTCCTCTAGGAAATCCTCGATGTTGACCAAGATTGGCAACAAGATGTGAACTGAGTTAACGTATCTATTTATGAGCTCGTACGACTTGTCTTTGGAAGTGGGCAAGTGCTTTAACAAGTCATCCAACAAATTCTCGTTGCCGTAGTAGGTGTTGGTGCCGTACAAAAAGTTGACGGAAGTCGACGGGTTCGACTTGTACGGGTTGTTTGCCACGGAGTTTGTGTCGGAGCTGAATAAGTTATTGAGGTTCCTGGAGAAGAATGCACTGATGTTGGAGGATGAAGGACTTCTCTGCGGAGTCGACTTTAAGTTGGAAAGAGGCTTGTTTGCAATGGTGAACGAGGAGTTGTTGAATGAATACAGGTCATCGTCTTTAAATTTGAGTGTGGTGTTCCCCAAGATGGGAGAAAACATTTTGTCGTGCTGTTGGAGTTGCTGTTGAAGGAGCTGAGGCTGCAGCTGCAGATACTCCGGTTGCGTGGACTGCTGGAGGTCTGGCCGAGTAGTGAGCTGCTGCTGCTCTTGCTCGTCTCGGTCTACTTGTGGAAGGTTTAGCACCAGCGCCTCTAGTGATGCTTCTGCGTCCTTGGGTGACGTTGACGATCCAGATGATGAATTCGAGCTTACGCTATCGAGCCTGGCGCTTTTCTTTCCTCCTCTACTGACTCTCTGATTCACAAAGTACTTGCACTCCATTCCAAGCTTATCACAAGTATTACATACAGGTTGCTGGCGGGAGCACTTGATCTTCTTGGAGTGGCAGTAAACACAGCTCAAAATTCTTCTTTGCCTTGACTTCTGAACTTTCATCACTTTTCCGTCGGCTAAAACCTTAAGGTCACCTTGGGGTGCAAACCCATTGTAGTCGTTGGTTTCTGTCTTAACAGGTTGTGTTAAGGTGCTGATACTGTTCATTATGGGGATGTGGTGGTTGAACAAGTAAAAAAAAAAAAGAAGGGATAACCACTGCAATTAGAGGTAGAAAAAGTTGGGGATAGTAAATTTGGAGCGATCTGTATCCGCGAAACTCAGGGCTCGAGAAGGTGCAAGCGGTCCCAACAAGGCAGTGGCTACGAGAAAGGTGCAGAGAAAACTTGAGTGGTCTCATATATACTGTGTGTATGGAGTGAGAGTGTGAAGGGGATGGTCTAGGGAAGATCATCGAGCACTGATCACAGCCGCCTTTAGGGACTTTGCCAGATCTTACCCAACGGCTCCGGAGGTATGTGACCACCGTAACGCCGAACAATTTGATTCTCATTCGGCGCAAGTCATGTGCCCTTACAAAAATAGGGCCTTAACCCCACAAACACAAGTGTGAAGTCAACGGAGCGGCAGTCCGCACGAGGCGCGCCCATGGGCAGATTCGGGGGGAATTGGCCCACCAGCTGTCTTGTGGCTGTGGGGTGAGGCGAAATTGTGTCAATTTCCCGGGGTCAAGCTCTGATTACATCTTTACGTCCTTACCCCGGATAATGTATATCCGGCACCTCCATGGATATTGGGTTTTCTTTGTCTTATTGTTGTCCGGATATAGGTGTAGCTCGGTAATAATCTCCGCAGATTCGGCTCACAAAGCGAGCTGAATTCCTGCGGGGCGTTGATAAGGTCACGTGTATTTTGTCCTCTCAATGCTGCAAAACGTCATCGTGGTAGCACTATTCCTTTCCAGCAACGACTGATATCTTGCGTTGGTACGTCTTTAGTAGTGGTAGCTCAACGGGGTACACGCAGTTCAAGGCTGCAGCATCTTGGGAGCTGCGTAGTCCTACAAAAGCGAACTGAACAACCGCGTATTATAACTTCACTACCGCCCTGATTCTGGTAAATTTGAAATGGATTGAGGTATAATCATACTACCATGTTGTAGGGAGTAGCCCCAATGAACCATCAAAAGTACATTCACGCAGATGAACAAGCATTTTGACCTCAGCAACAGCATACTTTGGAAATGCTTTATTATTAATTTTGAAGTATTTTTTTAATGCAGATACACCTTTCACAACGTAAAGTATGCATTGAATCCATATACATTGCAGAAACCCAACCTACAACTTGACCGTTCACAAGTACTTGTTATGCTTTCTTGCTCGCACGTTTCCCTAAGAGTGATTTTGTTGTGTGTGGGAACTACATCAATGAATTAGGTTTGAAATAAGTTGCATCAAAGATTTATGAAAAAACCTTTATCAAGGCTGAAAGTGTGAAGATTCAAATTTGATCGCTAGTTCTCCCAGTGGCAGTTCCCACCCCAGAAATGTTCCTCACTAGACTCGAAAATCCTCACTACTACTTTCACATTCGCAAATTCTCACTAAACACCCACTAGATTTGCAAAATCTCACTAAATTCTCCGCTAAGTTTTTCTCGCTAATTAGCGCGAAGCACTGGTCCTCATTGATTAGATTGGGAAGTGGATTTCCATAATTTGCTTTCGCACTCTCCCACGTGACACTCTGACACGACAACAAAATATTTCATTTTCATGAGCTGTTCAAAACATCAATCATGAACTTCGAAGAAGCTGAAGACATCAACGGTGTTCGTTTTGCGTGGAACTCATTTCCATCCACCAAGTCAGAGGCCGCCAAGATTGTCGTCCCTACCGGTGCATTGTATTCTCCTTTAAAGTTGAGGGAGGATTTGCCAATTGCCCACTATGATCCATGCTTCTGTAACAACAAAGACTGTGGGTCCATTTTGAACGCTTACTGTATGATTGAGCCTAGTGGCATCTGGACCTGTCCAATCTGTAAGTTCAGAAACCCATTGCCTCCACACTACCACGGCATCACCCAAGACAACTTGCCATTGGAGTTGAACGCTACCAGTTCGACCATTGAATACATCACTGCTAGACCAGTTCAACACCCTCCGGTTTTCTTCTTTGTCATCGACTTGTGTCAAGACGCTGAAAACTTGCAAGCCTTGAAGGAAACCTTGGTTATTTCCTTGAGCTTGTTACCACCCAACGCGTTGATTGGGTTGATCACCTTTGGTACCGTTGTCCAAGTCCACGACATTGGGTACGAAAAGATCAAGAGATCATATGCTTTCAGAGGTGACAAGGAATACACCGACGAGCAGATCAACACCATGTTGCAGAGACCTGTTTTGGATCCTCAACGTACCCAGAACGCAAATTCCTTGACTAGATTCTTTTTGCCAGTTGAAGACGTTGAGTTCAACTTGACATCCATCTTGGAGAACTTGACCCCAGACCCATGGGTGTACAAGAAGGATGAGAGACCAATCAGATCCACTGGTTCGGCCTTGCAAATTGCTGCATCCTTGTTGGGTGCCACCTACCCAGGGTTTGGTGCCAGAATCATGTTGTTCGCCGCTGGTCCAGGCACTTTGAACCCAGGTTTGATTGTTAGCACCCAATTGAAGGAACCAATCAGATCCCACTCCGACATTGACAAGGACAATGCCAAGCACTTCAAGAAGGCCTTGAAGTTCTACAATTCCCTCGCCTCCAAGGTTGTCAAGAACTCCCACACTGTTGATATCTTTGCCGGTTGTTACGATCAAATTGGTATGTTGGAAATGAGAAACTTGTGTAACTACACCGGAGGTACTCTTCTTTTGTCTGATGCCTTCACCACGTCTATTTTCAAGCAATCCTTCTTGAGATTGTTCAACAAGGACAACGATGGGTACTTGTTGATGGGTTTCAATGGTACATTTGACGTCAAGTGTTCCAGAGAATTGAAGGTTTCTGGTGTCATTGGGCACGCATCCAGCTTGTCGCACAAGACTGCCAACGTCTCTGAAAACGAATTGGGGATTGGTGGCACTTCAAGATACAGATTGGGGTCTATTTCTCCACAGCATTCTTATGGTGTTTTCTTTGACGTTGCCAACACCGAAGCATTACCTCAAAACCATCAAAGTTTCATTCAATTTATCACCCACTACCAACACTCGTCGGGTACGTTTAGAATCAGAGTCACGACCTTGTCCAACTACATGACGAGCGATGAAATGGCCTTGACCAACTCCTTTGACCAAGAAGCTGCTGCTGTTTTGATGGCTAGAGTTACCTTGCACAAGTCAGAACAAGATGACGGAGCCGATGTCTTGAGATGGATCGACCGTGTCTTGATCAAGTTGTGCCAGAAGTTTGCAGACTACAGAAAAGACCAGGAAGAGTCGTTCAGATTGGGACCTCAGTTCTCGTTATATCCACAATTCATTTACTACTTGAGAAGGTCCCAATTCTTGCAAGTTTTCAACAACTCCCCAGATGAAACCGCATTCTACAGACACGTTTTGTTGGCCGAGGACACCAACAACTCTTTGATTATGATTCAACCAACCTTGACCTCGTTCAGCTTGGACGGTGAACCAGAGCCTGTGTTGTTAGACTCGGTTTCCATCAAGGACGACAGAATCTTGTTGTTGGACACCTTCTTCCACATTTTGATTTTCCATGGTAAGACCATTGCACAGTGGAGAAAGGCTGGGTACCAAGAGCAACCAGAATACGAAAACTTCAAGGCACTTTTGGAAGAACCAAAGCAGGAAGCCGCAGAGCTCTTGGTTGACCGTTACCCATTGCCTAGATTCATTGATACTGAAGAAGGTGGTTCTCAAGCTAGATTCTTGTACTCCAAATTGAACCCTTCTGTTGCATACAACAACCAAGAATTTGCTATGTCCAAGGGTGCCGTTGTCTTGACCGACGACGTCTCCTTGCAAGTATTCATGGGCCACTTGCAGAAGTTAGTTGTTAGTGGGTCTACCTAAGAAAACATCACTTGTTTTATAATACGATAATGGTAAATGTTTAAAAAAGAAAAAAGAGCCGTAGGAATACGTTGGTGTAGATGCCGCATGAATCTAGAATTTGCATATGTGCACTCACGGGTTTACGCGGAAGATGCGGATCTTTGCACGTATTATGAATCTGGATTGCGTGTTGCAGCTCGGTGAAGTTAGTTTTAACTTGTTCCAGTGACGGTGATGTAATCACGTTTAAACTTTTTTTTTCTTTCTAATTTGTTAGTCACTGCCCGTTCAGATGTTTTATAATAATGTTACGTCACTTGCAGCCAGAACCTCGGAAGAGAGGTGATATACAATTCCTTTTTCAAAGGAATCGGCAGGCCAGGCGAAGCCGAACAGCCGCACTGGTGTTGTCGATGCTCAAGCGCTTACTTATTTCTTGTCCGAATAATTCACTCGATTGGACAACGCCGAGCTTTGAAAATAATTTTGCGGCCACCATCCCCGATTCTAACGGAAGTGTACCTTCAGTTAGAAGAACGGCATTTCAAGTGGCTTTCAGCAATTCCAGAGCAAACAGCGGTGTTGGCAGTTGTCGAAAGCATCTGCAGCGATGGTTCCGATTAGGGAAGTAACTCCGGCAACAGTTCCGTATTCCAAAAAAGCGACCGAAATTCCGCATTTCCGACCTGCCCTCGCCCCTCCCAACACTTATTGTGTCAAGGAATGTGCATCTAATTATCTATGGGAGTTTGGATGTATGCCCTTAGTAACGCCGGTCCCCACATGAGTGCTTCTATCAACCGACAGGAGCATAACGTAAAACTTGCGCTCCCAAATCCACTTTAAACGCCCTCCGACACCAACTAATGTCAGCCCTTATTAACGGCACAATTCCTTCCTTATTTCTCTCAATATTGAACGTCTTTGTTTCGAATCTGAACGGATTTTAACTGCTTTCTACGAACATTACAAACCCGTCCATCTGGAACCCAAAAGCTCACTGACTAACCGCACCTAACCAAAAAAAAAAAATAATCAGATATATAAAGCTACCAAAACCTTCGTAACGTTTCATTAAGTCCGTTTCTTAATCCGTATAATGACTGAAGAAGCCAAACCCAAAAGAAGGAGAGTTCTACTGCCTGATAAACGTAAGAAAGTGTCTACTGCATGTGACAGTTGCAAGAAACGAAAGTACAAATGTTCTGGTGATCAACCCTGTTTGTCGTGCTCCAAGAAGGGGATAGACTGCCAGTTCACCATCATCGATAAGAGATCGTTGAAGGCAGAGAGAATGGCACGATTGCGGGCAGAGAAGGAAAGTGGACTTCCCAGCCAACCGCTGCCTGCAGATCCACCTGCGGCTATTGTATCCCAAAACTCCAAATTGTATGTACCCAAGTCCTTGGAGATCTTGTTACTGTTCCCTTTGGAAGATCAGCACAAAAAGGGATCAGATATCAACGAGCCTGGCGAACCGGTAGAAAAACAGCAGGAGGCGTCCAAGGCACGTGCAGCGGTCGATTCCACGGGTTTCCCCAGAAGCACCGGCCTCACGGGTCCTGCCGCAATGGCTGGAGAGGTGCGACGCTTGTACTCGCAATATTCATTGAAGCTTAGAGAAGCACCGTCACGGCCCAACGGCCAAGAGTTCCTTGTTGAACCCAAAGAAGAAAACAGAATCCCGCTTCCAAGCTACACAGACTGTACCAAGTACATTTACTTTTTCAAGGTGAACATCAACGACATACTGCATGTGCTCGACGTTGAGGAGCTCGAAGACAACATTCTCCCCAAGGCTTTGGACCCTCTGCGTAAAAACTACAATGAGTTGGTCATAACGTACCTAGTGATGAGTATTGGGTGTTTATTCCACGAGAGACACGTCCATGTCAACTTCCAGCAGTTGTTGAACTCGACAGACGCCCACAAGTACTTTGAGACGTCCATCTTGTTGCTTCGCGAAAACGGAGGAACATTGGACGGATGTTGGATGGTGCTCCAGTGCTACCTCACGTACTACTACTACCACGTTACAGACCGCCTGCTGTCCGCCTGGATCGTCTTGAACAGCGCCATCAAGTACGCCCAGGCGTACGGGTTGTCGAGGTACGACATGGAAACCGACAAGTTGGTCTCTTTCCAGAGGTTGTACAGGAGTTTGTACATATCAGACAGGCACCTGGGAGTGTTTTTGGGCAGACCGTTGGCGATTTCCGACCAGGACTGGGAAGACCCTGCGCGGAAACTTGCGGCCGACGACATCAGAAAGCTTCCCTTGACTCAGCGCGCCCAGATAGAGCTGTCCAAGCTCAGTACCATTGTTGGGGACATTGTCGCGAAGCTCTATAGAGGGACCTCGATCAACGTGGCGGAGGTGCGAGGATTGGCGTACGACTTGAAGCAGTGGTCTGGCCAGTTGGACAACGACTTATCGGTCAACAGCATTCTCCAAAACCCACGCAGCACCATCCACATAGTGTTGTCGCTCCACCTCTTCCACTTGTACGCCATCATCTTGCTCTGCCGGCCATTCTACATGCACGTTGCCTACGCCAAGCTCAAAAATGAGATTGTCGACACAGAGATCCAGAACTACTACCGTGCTGCTTTGAAGGCTGCCATCTTGAGCATCAAGCTTATCAGGTTCTGCTTTGCTGGGGCGTACAAAGACATCAAAAGAAAGGTCTGTGACATTGTTATTCCGTGTTTTTCTGCCGCCTTGATCTTGTCGGCCGAGCTCTTGGGAGGCGAGCATCCAGCACAGCTCGACGAAACTGGCTTGATATGCACAGAAGCTCAACTTTTAGGCGGCTTGGACTTGGCTATCCAGATCGTCGACTACTTTGCCATGACTGAGGGCATGGCAAAGCGGTCCATGGACTTGCTCAAATCTATCCGCTCTCAAATTAGTCTGAGAAGAAAATCAGAGACTTTAGAAAACATCAGCGCTGACACAATTCAGAGCTTGTTGGACTTTCAGAAGTACTTTGTTCCCTCTGAGACCACTTCTGCCCTGCTGGCTGAGTATGTATTGGAAAATTCATCTGGTTATGAGTTTCCAGTAGAGATTTAGTGCTGAGTTTGAGCGAAGAGCTGAAAATTGGATACAAGTTTTTGAAAGAGCTGAGATTTGTATATACCAGAACTTGAGCAATAGAGCTGAATACAAGAACTTTGAAAGAGCTGAAAACTTGGATACAAGAACTTGAGTATAAGAGCTGAGTGACAGAGGTGAGTGACAGAGGTGAGTGAAAATAGCTCGGGAATCAGAATGACGTAAAATTGTGCTGGTGCAATCTCCGTATATCTCGGCATTTACATGTATCTGACGACTAAATCGTACATCGTGAGGAGGAACTCACAACAGACATTTCAAAGTAGTACCACCAAAATAATTATAATACCACCCAAACTACGTAGAATAACTTCAAAATACCAACAAACACACCACGAATAGATTTTTTGTAGTACCCGTAGCTCCCTGGAGCTCTAAGTGCTGGCCAATGTGCTGCCAGGCCTGTGATTGTTGCACGGTTGCGAAACCCAGGGGAAACAGCCTCCAGCGTCCCCACCGACCACTATAACACAGCAATTAAGCATATCACAGCAATTTACAAGCCCAATCCGAGTCAGAGTCACACAGCAGGCCACAAATCCCTACAAATTGGTGTTCCTTTGGGCTACTGGCGAATGCTAGTCGGATCCGGCTACTCGCAGTCACGTTCCGATTAGTGGGCCGCACTCCAAAAAGTCAACCACCTCACCATCTGCCATGAAGACACACTACCTTGCCAGTGTCATTGGACTAGCACTCAACGTGGTGGCCTCCCCCGGAGATGACCTCTGGGCGTTTCAGGACTGCTTGTACCAGTGTGAGCAGGTGACGTGCTACGGCAACCCGTACTACCACTTGATCCAAGAGGAGTTCCGTGAAGAACTCGAGGCACAAGGCCACGAGTTCAAGTACTACAACCCTGACTGGCACTTCACAGAGCTCCCCCTCGAGAGACACTTGGAGGTGCTAGGGTGGGATTGTCCGTCGAATTGCGACTACCAGTGCCAGCGGTTGATCACACGGTTGAGAAAGGATAACCACGAAGAGATTTATCAGTTCCACGGCAAGTGGCCATTCTGGAGAGTTTATGGGATCCAGGAGTTGGCGTCGATGGTGTTTTCGGTTGGCAACTGGGCAGTGCACTTTTTGGGCTTTTTGCAGCTAGCAAAGTATGCTTTCAGCGGGTTATCGTGGGGCTTGACGTATCCGTTCGTCAACTTGTTGGTGGTCAATGTGGTGACAATGGCTGCGTGGGTGTTTTCAACCATCTTCCACGTGCGTGACTTTGACCTCACCGAGAAGCTCGACTACTACTTTGCAGGGTTGACGGTGTTGAGTCTGTTCCACAACATTGCGGCAAGGTACTTTGGGTTGCACCGTCCCAACAAGTGGTTAGGTAGAGTCCTCTGGGCTGCCGTGTGCATTGGTGCTTACGCTGCACACATATACCGCTTGGAAACAGACTGGCTGTACACTTACAACATGCAGGCAAACATCACCGTAGGCATTCTCCAGAATGTGTGCTTGTACTTTGTTGTGTACGGCATCTACAGCGACTACTACCAGCGCGAGCAGGAGGAGGACACCGTTGACTTGGCGCACTTGAGCTACATCAACTTTAAGAAAATCTTGTTGCCCAGCTTCTACTCGGGTTCCCCGAAACTTTACTCCTTGTACCCGTTGCTTTTGAGCACGATTGTGATACTTGGTATGTTGTTGGAGGTGTTTGACTTTCCACCGGTCTTGTTTGACTTGGTGGACGCGCACAGTTTGTGGCACTTGGTCACCATCTTTGCGGGCTACTTTGGGTGGTACGACTGGATAGTGTGGGATTTGGATGTCAACGTCAGACATGAAATTGAAGCTGACATCAAAAAGAAGAATGATTAGACGTATTTATAATTTAAGACATGATATTTAATTTGAACTATTGCGGTATGGTTTTCAGTGTCCCTTGGGCGCTTGCTCTATTCTTCTTCTGGAGGAGGAACGTAGGGAGGAGGCTTGAAGTACTCCTGGTCGGCCGTGACCTGTGCTCTGAACTTTTCCTTATCGTCGACAAACTGGTACAAGTACTCCAATTCCAAGTCGTGCACTTGTCTGCCCAACATGATCAACGAGTGCAAGGGCTCGCCCGACTCGTACTCGGCCATTTCTTGTAACGTACCAGCCTTGAAAAACTGGATTGGAGAGCCCAATCTGCTCACTGCTACACACGGGGTATCTGGTGTGTAGGCCTTCTCGCCTCTCAACTCCTCAATCTCCAACATTTGCTGGGCTGCAGTGGCAATGTCCATGTATCTAGGAGGCTCGTAGATTAATCTTCCTCTGGCCATATTCTCGATGCTCTGCTCCTTGACCTTGATGTCGAGCAACAACAAGGTGTGCAAGCCGATTTTTCTGTTTTCCATCACCTTGTTGTAGAAGGAGTCTGGTCTCCAAGTTTCGGTGAAAAAGACGAGCGACACGGTCTGTCCAAACTGGTACAATTGCAATCCACAGGCACCGACAGCATTCATGACGGATGCGTTGTGGATCGACTCAACGGTAATGCCTTCTTCTCTCGCACGGAGAATGAGGTCGGTGTGGGTGGTGGCCCCGAACGGGTCGCCCACCACCAAAAATGCAATGTCGTCGTGCTGTGCGCCAGCCAAGATCTGGTCGGCTCCTCCTTCAACCAACTCACGGTCCGCTAAGATAACTTCACGGCCATAGAAATCTTCAAGTGACTCCTTGTCTGCAGCCATCAAAATCGATGTGTATGCTTCCAAGTAAACCCTCTTACACTTCTTGACGGTCTCCAAACCACGGACAGTGATGTCGGTGACGTGGGACAACCCTAATCCAATCAAGTACAACATGTTGCTTGGTGATAGTGTGAAATTTTTGGTTGAGAAATCTCATCGCGAATTTTCGTACCTTCCAGGCCAAACCTGTCATGGATGATAAGAAGCTCAAACGCAGGAAAAGCTTGGACTTTCACCACGATATCCTTCAGTACAGGGAGTTGATCGACTCGGGAATAGACTTTGAGAAAGATATCCCACCCAAGAGGGCTCGCAAACTGGCTGCAGACACAGAACTGGTTTCGCGGAGGACGAGATCGAGGCGAAATGAGTCTGCCGCCGTCAAAACCAAGCCAGCACCAAAGCCAGTGGTCAAAGAAAGAGCCAAAAAGCAGGGTTCCGCCAACCTCAGCCGTCCCACCTACCGTGGATTGGGCATGTCCATGTCCAAGTTGCCCAGCAGGACAGGATCCAGTGCGTTCCACCACAAGCACGTCTCTACGTTTGAGGATGCGGTGATGGTGTCGAGGACGTTTGAGAACTCAATTGAAATAATCAACAAGTCGCTCAGCGACCTCGATATACCACTTCTTAACGGCTTCATCAGCAAGGATCTCGCCAAGGAAAAGCACAAGTTCTACTTGGGTGCCGAATTCTACCACTCCAGCGCAAGCAACTTGCTCCACACCGCACACAGCGACGTGGACATCTTCCTAGACTCGTTAACAGACCCCGAAGTACCCGTTTCCAGGGATATTCCCTTGGTATAATTTGGATGGAGGCAACATTAAAAGTGGCAGCAAAAGAATTTGGCAGCCAAAAAAATGAGATCACCAACAGTCAAAAAAAAACTAAATACGTGTGTGATTCCACACCATGGACGTCATTGAACAACAATTGAACCGCACACCTCCATTCACTCGAGCATGGACCGGAGCCATAGTCGGGACGTTTGTGTTGGCACGCATGCAAGTGCTTAGTCCCGTGAACTTTGTGTTTGTGCATGACTGGATCTCGATCACGCAGCCATGGAGGTTGGTAACGAGCTTCTGCTACACTGGACCGCATTTGTCTACATTGGTCTATGTCGTGTTTTCCATTGTGAACCTAGACCTTGAGAACGCCTATTCCATAGACAGGCACATGATTCCACACACCCTCAGCAGAGGATTGTCGCCAGACAAGCTTGCGCAGTTGCGCCAGCATTTCGAGCGCAACGCTACGTGGGACTACCTGTACTTTATGGCACAAATAATGACATCTATCATTTTGGCTGCTACTTTGTTGAGCAAGGCCTTACATCACGACCTCTCAGTATTCATAGTGATAATGTCATCGGTCTTGGGGTACATTTCTAGCAGAAGAGAGCCCGAAATACAGGTCTTCTTTTTCATGTTTCCAATGCAATATGTATATGTGCCGTTTGTCAATTGCATTCTAAGCTTGATTTTAGACGGACGTGAAATGTGGCAGGGCGATTTCCCTTCGTCCACCACCCTCTTAACTAACGGCAAGGTGTGGTATTTTTTAATGCCCTTTATACTCGGTCATGGCTGGTGGTATTTACGCTTCTTTTTGACCGAACTGGTCTACTTTGATAATGACCAATGGAGGGTAAACGATAAGAAAAATGCATTCGGGGAATACAACACTTTTAATTGGACAAGGGAGTTGTTGACTAGCTTTCTTCTCCCTCCCTGGTACTGGGTTATAGGTTGGCGGTTACACAATCAAAATTAATAGACTTGAGGTAATGTACGGAGAACTATTGTTGTGTAGAATTGTTTGACTGTAGATGAGATGATTGTAGTTGATTGTAGTTGGCTATGGCGTTTGTCAAGTTTAAGGTCACTTCACTTATTCTTGTACTTGTCTCGTGCTTTGTTCAGTTATTGAGATTTTGATTTCGTCGTAGTTTGAGTATCACTTGACAGCTTACTTCTTCACTTGACAGCATACTTCTTTACATCAAACATGTTCTTGTTTCATTTATACTCTGAATCTTATCTTCAATCATAGTCACTCATATTTTTGTTCATAGTACAGAGAGTTTTCCAAATTTACGACACCCAATTCCCGAATATCCTATATTCCGAATTACTCATTTTCTTTACTAACTACTAGACGTATCTACCTTCTTCACCAATATTGTATATGTATCGTCTTCACCAATATTACATATGTATCGTCTTTACCAATACAACATATTTACCTTCTTTAGTCATATTCTTCAGACTTCCTCGCAATCCTTTATTCCTAATTTCCATTTACACCCTATATCATTTACATCAACCATTGCCATATTTTCCATTGATATTGTCGTATAATCATGTATTCATACTTCGTACTCCTTCTTCATATTCCTTCTTCATATTCCTTCATCATATTCCTTCTTTCCTTCTTCATATTCCTCCTACACTCATTCAATATCTCACGCTCAATTTTTCAAATATCTTCTGCTCAAATATCTTCTACTCAACGTCTCACTAACACCAACATTCTTTGAATATCATTGTCCTGTTCTACATTCAATCACACTCATATCTATTTGATCTCCTTATATACCCACATTCTTGAGTTTCTCAATCTGTTGGGATAATCCCGCAGGCAACTCAACAGATTCCGGCTCCTCAGCAACAGGAGTAGAAACGTCTACAGAAGAATAACCGGTGGCACTGGTGGAGCCCGAAGGACTCACTCTCTTTTCGCTTGGGGTCATGACCAAGTCTGCAAAGTTGATTCTGGAACCCTTTTCGTTGTCAATTATAGCGATTTCGTCGTCTGCGGTTTCGTTCCACTCAGCCAATTCCTTTTCATGTTCACGCTCAATGGCGTACTTGACGGCCCCCAAGACATTGTCACACAAGTGCTTTGGCTTGTACTTTGGAACGGTCCCCTCCTGGTAAACACCGGTTTTGACCAAGATGGAGTGCCATGAGTCGTCGTGGGAGTTGGCAAATCTAATGTCCGACTCCGGGGTGTCTCCGACAAAGTAGACTGTGGAGGCTGGAGGCAACTGCAAGGTGATCTGGTCAACCTTGGAGGAGGCAAGCACGTCCAAAGTGGCGCCATCTTCGTCTTCGTCCGAGTCCACAAACTCGTAGTTTTCCAACTTGGACTGGTTGACGATTTCCTCTCCGTCGTCGTTAATCAAGATGTCTGCGTCTCCGGCGTCTGGGTCGTTGATCGACAACTTCTTCAAGTGTTCGTCCAAAACACCTTGTCTCCATGAGGCAAGCACCTTGTTGGCGTACTTGAAGGTACCCTTTTGTGGTTTTCCGAATCTGTTGACCTTCAATTCGTGGCCAGTGTGTTCCTTGTAGAGCGCGGCAATGGAAACTTGCAAGGCACCCATGCCGTATCTCGACAACTTGTAGTTTGTTGCCCAAATAAAGTCCGAGTGGGCAAAGTAGATCTGGGGGCCTTCGTCGTAGGTCTTGGACTCGGTCCCCATGATCCCGTTCTTGGACAAGAGCAACTCCAAGATGATCTGCTGGTCTGCCGCCCAGTTTCTGCTGTCTGCAAAGACCATAATGGCCTCGATGCTGATCTTGCTGAAGTCAACGACCCTGGCGGCAGTGGTTTCTTCTTCGGTAAGGTCGTGGTAGGGGGTGACTGCGGGGTTCCACTTCAAGATGTCCAAAGGCGTGAAGACGTTCTTGAACCCGTACGACTCGGCGACATTACGGCACACATTGCCAACTCCACCCACTACAAGAACGTTCTTGTACACATTCACCAAGTCCTTCATAGGGGTGTGTCCCTGGATGATCTGCTCCGGGGTGATTGTGACGCCCAAGCGCTCGCTCAAGTCGGTGGCCCTCACCAGCTCGGGCTTACCGCCCCCGTTGGTCACAAAGATGGACGGAACCTTGATGTTGTACTTGTTCTCCCCGTTCAACAACCTGATAGCCTCCTTGGCCTCTGGAATAGTGTTGGGGCCTCTCAAAATCACACCGTCGATGTCAAAGCAGAATGCGTACGATGCTACTCTCTCGTGGTCAATCACCTGCTTCTTCTTTCTCCTGATAATCGACGAGTTTCTCGACAACTTGGCCAACGAGTCCACCTTTTTCAAGTTGGACTGCGACGCATTCTTGTTGAGTGACGTCGACAGCGAGAGCTTGGTGAGCCCGTTCTGCCACTGATTCAAGTCGGAGAGCGAGAGCGACGAAACACGGTGTTTTCTCGTTTGCGGCTGCAATTCATCAATCCCATCATTGTTGAGATACGATTGAAATGCTGGTTTGTCTTCGGATGATGCCATATTTTGTCTGCTTCGTAAATAGGGTATCTGTTTGGTTTGTATAAAAAGGGAATTATCACCTTATATATATACTTTTTGGGTAATTCTGTCCTCTACAGATATGACATCATAACCATAAATTGTCGCAAAGGGGAGCGCATAGGGGGGAAGTCTACGTTAAGGACAGCTGCGGAATTTGTGGGCCACGAAACGTGTTGTTTCAACGCTACAATTTGTCCTGTTGTCAAGGTACAGACACGGAGATTATTGTAGGAGCTGGCGGGCGATCCTGGCCAGCCTGGAGCAGTGTGTTTGGGCTGCGGTGCGGGCGTGGATGGTGTGGTTTGCTTTGGTTGCTACTCCGAGCAATTTTCATTTCACAAAAGCCCACATACGCTTTTCTAGTTGTACGAGCACTGGAGTGTCCCAATCTCCAAGAAACGAGCGCACTAGCCACCCTCCAGCCCACTTCGTGATGTATACGTGTGTTTCTCGGACTACCAGTGCCCCCCCGATATCCCCATTTGTGCCAGTTTCTGTATTTTTTGTCCCCTTGTCCTTCTCTTCACAACTTTCCTTTGTTGGTCCTGCAGATGGTGGGGGACCTACCCCACGGGAGAGATTGTCTAGCGACCCTGACCGCTTCATCGCTTCCGCAGACCTCGACGCACCAGGGGTGGCGGGACGACCTCGGTGTGCGCTATGTGGCGTTCACTCTACCACTATCTACGCTGAATCAGCTTAAAACGGAAAATATAAACTTTATTTCAGTTTTTTTTAGTGGGTTCTGGGCCTTATACCGGCTCGTCTCATTCCGGTAATCGCCGCAATCTTGTCAAAGTATAGTGCATTGGAGCTCGGTTGTGTGTAGACATCAGTTTTGGGAGCAAAAAGCCCACTGATAGCTAAATTCAGCAGCATATGCATCAATACGAACCTTTGCAGTAACCACGAGGGACCCCCTTTTGAATAAGGACACTACCATTGATAATCTGTGTGCAGCACCTGTTGATCTCTAGCAGATTGGAAGGATCCACGTAACTCGCATTTCACCAAGTAGAACTTAACTCTCCGGGTCAGAAAAGTCGGCCAGGATCCTGTAGGCACTACCCAGAGCATCTTCTACCGTCTGGCAGGCATTTTCACAGTCGCATCGCTCAGCTCCTCCCCACTCTAAGCACTGTGAAATCTCGGGCTTTTTCCCTCGGCAACTTTTCACATGTCAAATGCGCCCAGTATACATAAGCTGGGATTGAGCCGAATAGCGCCCAACCCAAGTCTGGTGCCACTATTGTAATGATATCCCTCAAGACAATTGCCATATTGCTCAACTTCCCGCCACGGGTTCTTGTGCAAATCATCATTTACTTCATCTACGGCTCGCCCTACAGAAAGTTCCGCAACAGCCTCAAGCAGTCTTTGAAGCTCTCGCTCTGCAGAACTGCCTTGTTGGTGCCCGTGAAAGATGCAAAGTACATCAACTTGATCGACAACAGGGCCTTGGTGAGAAGCGTGCTTCCCTTGAGGTTCAGCAAAACCACAAAGGCCTTGCCAGGGTACGGGTCCCTCTACAATGAGGAGGCCATCTGGTTGTACAAGCAGCCCGACAGAAAGCCCGACGATCCGGTCTTGATCTACTCCCACGGTGGTGGCTACTACATCCAGACCGCCCCCTTCCAGTTGCAGTCGTTGCTTGGATTGCACGGGTTGCTTGACGAGCACAAGCGCAAGAGACTCTCCATCTTGCTCTTGGACTACAAGTTGGTGGGCGAGGGCTTCCCTCTTCCCTACCAAGTCGACCAGTTGCTTAAAACCTACACCCAGTTGACCAAGAAGGACGGCAACTCCAACATCTTGCTTGTTGGCGACTCTGCCGGAGGAAACATGATGATCAACATGATGCTGCGAATTGCAGCCATCAACCGCCTGGACCGCACCGATGATCATCTCATCTACCCGAAAAATGTGATTCTCATCAGTCCTTGGGTCAAATTGCAGCCAGACAGGTCCCAGTTCACCCCTGGCCACCTGTACTACGACAACAGAAGGAGGGACATGATCGAGTACCACATCAGCAGAGACTTGGAAAAGGTCGAGGCTCTCTTACCTGCGGTCGTCCACGTCAAGCACTCGGAGTTGTTCATTTCCCCCCACACAAAAAAACCTCACTTGCGTCTGGACTGGGCTGACATCGACACCTTCAGAAAGAAGGACTACAACGTTCTTGTTGTGGTTGGTGAGGACGAGGTGTTCAGAGACGACATCTTGGAGTGGGCAGAGTACGCATTGGATGTTCCCTTGGCCTCCCAGTACAAGTACGGTGACTCAAACAATGTCTACGACCCAAAGAAGCATCTGTATGTCAGACAGGGCAGCTCTAAGAGTGCACATATCGAGTTCTATGTCGAACCTTGGGGTGTGCACGACTCTTTCTTCTTCTTTGAAAACGATATCTTGGCCACCATTCAGAAGAAGCCTGTCAAACCTCAAGATTTGGATACTAAAAAGTATTTTGCCATGACCAAGATAGCCAACTTCTTGAACAATGCCTTGTAGGTTGATCTAATTTGGAGACAAGAACTGTGTTTGAGAGTAATTGGAGACAATTTGATAAATCTTGACTGTATTCGCAGAAAACTTGCTGAATGTTGAGTGTGTTCGGATACTAAAACAGTGTTTTTGGATGCCTGGTAACTGGCTTTACCAGAAATTGCCAATTCTAGGCAGCGCCTTGTCACTGGTAACAAGATACATTCCTGTATATTCCTGAATGCCAGTAACATTAAAGAATAATGCCTGCCTAATTCGTGCCTGTCAAATACATTCTAGATCACCTGCTCCGCTACGTTCATGTGATATAAAGACTATAATACCTTTTACTATCCAAATACATATTTATATGCCTTCATATTCCACTAATATTATACAATCAATACTACCTATGTGTATTGGAAATCTGTTACAGTCCTCTCGTAAGTCATCAGTGAGTCTCTACTTGTCCTGCAGTGGTAGTTTTCAAGAAATGTCGTGGGCCGTTAACCCTTTGACTTTGCTGTCTACCTCCTGTATAGGGTACCTTAATCGTCGTGGACTTCGGTGGCCTTCTTCATGCGTGCAATCTTGACCAAAGGCAGCAACGAGGTGACCTCGTCGGCCTCTTGAACAAACTTGGACGCAAGCAATTCGTCTGCGTTGGCACGCTCGTTGAAATCCACTTGCAAACACCAAGCCAAAAACTTGCGTATGTCGTAACTAAGGGCCTCTGGCTCCTTCAACTTCGGAGTACCATTGGTGGCAATCAAGTAGAGAGCTCTCAAGGGAGTTTCGTTCAAGTACGGTGGTTCTCCTTCAATCATTTCAATCACCATGATACCAAGCGACCAGATATCGACCTTTGGACCATACTCTTTACGGGAAACAACTTCGGGGGCCATCCAGTAGGGTGTGCCCACCATGGTTGTTCTCTTCAAGTTGATTTCATTGATTTGTGCACAGAACCCGAAATCAGTCATCTTGATGTTACCATCAATGTTAAGCAAGATGTTGTCTGATTTGATGTCACGGTGGATGACACCCTTTGAGTGCAAGAACTTGAGACCTTTCAATGTTTCGCGGCAAACAGCACCAATCTGACCTTCGGTCATGACGCTGTGTGTGACAATCTCGGTAAGCGACCCACCTTCCATGTATTCCATGACAACCCACAAGTCTCCCTTGAGGAGGAACGAGTCAATAAAGTTGACAATGTTAGGGTGCTTACTTCCCTTCATAACCAAGATCTCGTTGATGATTAATTCCTTCTTTGGCTGTTGCTCCAAGTTCATCTGCTTGATGGCCACGGTGCGCAGCTTGTCACGCACCTCGTGTGCAATGTAAACACCTCCAGAGGCACCCTGGCCAATCTTGACCAAGTCTCTGTAGAGGTCGTTTGGATCACCTTCGGAACAGATGGACTGCAACTTGTAGATGATTTGCTGATGCTTCCTCTTTCTCTCTTCACGCTTCTTCTGGGCCAAGAGCGCAGCCTGCTTGGGATCACGTACCGGTTGCTGCGACTTCTTTCTCTGTAAGTCTGGACTATGCTGAGGGGGTTGTGGAGGCTGCTGAACCTGCTGCAAGGCTATTTGCTTTTGCAACTGAGCTTGCAGCTGCTCGTACTGCTCTCTTGTTCCCAGAGAAATGACGTCAGCCAACGCTTGCTGAGGAGCCGAGGCCATTGATGGCTTTCTCTTGACTTCCACCTGCGAAGGTTGGCGTTGGACACCGCTTGGTGACGTCACCGACTGCACCGGCTTGGTGGACGAAGGTGGTGGTGGAGGAGGAGCTCTGTGGTGCTTAATGTCTTCCTTCATGCGTTGCTTAGGATAATTCAATTGTTCCTCTGTGAACTTGGCGGAAGGAGCTATAGGAGCCGTGGAACCACCGGCACGCAGCGGCTCGATACGAGTTTGAGATGCAAGTGAATTATTGTGGGACTTTGACTTCGGAATCTTGGACCCTTGCTCTGACGTCGGCACGTTGGCTGCAGCTGGTGGAGGAGGTGGAGGAGGAGGTGGATGAGGGTGTTGCTTTTCCTTTCTAGAAGAGGAGCGGAGTGACTTTATAGACTTGGAAGAGAAGGAACGGCCCATAAAAGACTTCTTTGTTGGAGAAGCGGCAGACTCCGGGGAGATCGGGGTGTTATGGTAAGGCAGCTGCAGGATGGAGGAGGCAGATTTTCCGTTGGGCGACGGGTTGATGACTGTCTGCGACAGTTCCAATGAGTTTGGATCTGCTGCTGGTGGCTTTGGTGCCGGCCTGGAGGGAATAAACTGATTCTCGTAGTTTGCGTTTGGAGTGCGTGGAGGGGCGCCTATTCTATCGTCTGGGTGCTGCTGACTTGGAGTGGTGTTTATAGGGTCCTTCAGAGGGCTGTGGCCGGACATGGTTGGTCTAGGTGTGGTTGGAGGGGTTTCGTTGAGGGAGCCGTTGGAGCCGTTGGAACCGTTGGAGGACGACCCGTTGGATTGCTGCGAGTGCGGTTGCAGCTGAGAGTTCAGTCTCTCGCGCAGCACCTGGAACTTCTTCAAGGCCATGTCGTCAGCATTGTGTTCGTTAGTGTCCTGGTAGAAGGCTACAATGTCCATGACGGCCTGAGGGTGCTGCTGTTGCTCAATCTTTGAGATCCCGCTCGCAGAAAGAAGACGTTCCCACTCGATTGGCAAGCCTGTGTAGGAGCCGTTGTCGTCGATTCCGACGTGGGCCACATGCTTGGGGTTGAAGGGAGTACTGATTTTCATGTTGACGGCAGATATGGACGCCTCGGGCGACAGCAGGGCAAGGGAGGTGTTGCTGTTGTGTGAGCCGGGCAGGTTTGCCAGCGGCTTGGTTTTGCCAAACATCAGGTTGAACACACCCTTGACACGGTTGCCGCTCTTTCTCTTTTTCACGTTGACGTACTTGGGGGAGTTCAAGCCCTGCTGTGGGGAAGTGCCCTGGAGGACGGAAGGCGACGAAAATTTACTTTGATGCATGACAGGGGTGGATCCCGCTTGGGAGGTGGTGGACCCTTGGGCCGGTGATCTGATTACCGAGTTGTTGGAGGTGTTTCTGGAGCCTAGGGTGTTTTGCGTCAGCGACGTGGAGCTGACCAGGAGGTTTGCAATGTCGTGATCGAGGCCGTTGTTGTTGTTGTGGGAGTTTGGCACTTGTTGGTGTTGAAGTTGATGTGGGTGTTGGGATGGAGTTGGGGGAAGAGGCTGGGAGTACGTGCCGTTTGAGGCCGGTGTCGATCTTGAGAGAGCTCTTTTTGGGGTGGATTCGTCTATGTTTTCGTCGTAGGTGGTTGGGATGTTGCGCAAGGCGTCCTTCCTTAGTATGTCGTCATTGCTCAAGTTGCTGTGGTTGTTTGCGTTTGGAGGGTTGTGCACGTCAGGGTCGTCCTCGGACTCGTCAGCGGTGAAGCCGCTCAGTTTGGAGTAGTTTGAGTTGAGGAAGGACAGGTTCAGTGACGCCAAGATGTCGTTGAGGCCGGACAAGCTTGTTGCGGGCTTGCCTGGGTCCAAGGTGGACTTGAACTGGGCCAACTCGGGGGTGGCAGGCTCGGGCAAGTTTGCGGAGGAGGAGACGGCGGAATAGTGTGGGGAGCCGTTCAAGCCCGGCGTGCTGGCGGCCGCAGACAAGGTCTTGGAGGAGTCCTTGTTGGAGACAGAGCGGGCCTTATGGCTGGTCAGAATCAGCGAGATGTCGTGGTCCAACGCCAGCCTCGTCGACACCAGCTTGGTCGACACCAGGTGGATCGAGTGCACCTGCGATATGTCGTTGTAACTCTCGTGTGTGTCCCTGGTGCTCACCCGCTCCACAAGCGAGTCCTCCGTCACGTTGTTGGTCTGCAACAGGTGCGAGAGCTGTGTGTACTCGTCTGAATTAGCTTGCAATCCAGTCACATTGAACGTCCCAGGCATCCGCGGAAGCGTATTTTCCATCGACATGTCCTCCCCCAGTCCTGCCGCTGAGCTCTCGGTGTTGGATGTTTTCCTCGACGACGTCGACAACGAACGTGTCCCGCTTACAATTCGGTCGGTAAATTGCGCCAACTTCTCGTTGATTGGCGACCCCAATATATTCTCTTGGCCGCCTTCGGCACTCACGGTCTCGCCGCTCGTTTCTTGATTGCTCTGTGACATATTATCGACGCTATCCGACTTTGATGTCAACCTGCTTTTGATGTTGTTGTTGTTAAAGGAACGAGTGACTGTAGCTAAATGATTTTTTTTTCCCTCGCTTTTTCTCCCTTAAAAAAAAAATTATCCACTGCAAGACTTTTCTGAAAAGTTTGTGTAGAAGGGAAAAATAAAATCGAGGTGACAATAGACTCATTTGGATAAGCAATAGAGAGAGAGCAAGAGCGAGGAGGTGTTTCATCGCACCCACCGGCAGCACCAGCAGAACAGAGAAAAGTTTGAATGGAAGGTGGTCGCCATGCGGAGAATTGCCCAATTCTCGTGAATCTGGGTAACCTTTCAAGTGTGTTTCTTTGTCCCCAGCATCCGTCGAGAAGTCTACGCTCATCAACGTCTCCGTTGATTACCCCTTTTGTAATTGGGATATGAAATTCAAACCCGTGAGTCTCGCAAAAAAAAATTATTATTGTTGTTAAAAATATTTTTGATAGGTACAGGAACGACGTGTTTAGCCGAGCAAGTTTACGGGATATTGAAAAGAGCGAGATGGGACGAGAATGGGACTAGAATGGGCTGGGGGGATGACGGTAGCGGTGGGTTGAGCGTAGGGGATGCAATGGGTTGGAATTTGAACCAGTTGGGGGTGGCAGAGGGGAGTCCCATGGATGTTTCATTCTGTCCTCAAACGCAGCAGATACAGAGTGTGTGCGACGCGTCCCGGGTTTGAGAATCGTGGAAAAAGAAGATGCAGGTTGGAAGTGCTGGGGGACGAAGGTTGTGACAGATGGTGTGGCAGCGACGTGGCAGCGACACCCGCCGCTGGATGGGGACGCTACGCGTTTCGTCGTTCTCACAACTATAATTGCGTTGACGTGGCATCCTCAATTGGGGCAGCAAGACGTGTAGATTTTCCTTTTTCGGGTTAAATGCTGGGGCAGCGGTGGGCAGACGAAAGCATGCTTGACGAACGCGTGATGCTGCCAGCCTTCCTAGGCCGGTCTCCGGCCTGGGGATTTACCTGGGGACCTGCCAGCGACTTGTAGGGACATTTCTTGCTTTAAGACTGGTTGGTCAGAGCTACTCTTCTCGGTGTCCCATTATGCACTCTTCATGCAGCCCGTCGGGCAAATCGCTGTCATTTTGCAGTCGCATGGGGTTTAGTGCCACACATTTCAGCCTTTCAGGTACAATCCTGTATGGACCTCTGAATGGTGTAAGGTACAAGGTGTGATGTGAGAGAGCTACATGAGAACTATAACACAAGGTATGGCAAGGGATGATCTTGAGAAGGTGTAGCATGTGTAACATGATGTCGAGGTGTAACGTAGAAGATGTAGCAGCGTAACATAGAGCAACATGGATATCTTGGCTGTCAGAACAAGATCTTAATGCGGGATTACGTACAAGCTCTTGACTTTAAAAGATGGCACTTTACGTTACGTCTGAAAGATTAGAAAAGTCAAAGAAATACGCAAGAACCCATAGGAAGAAAATCCATAAGGAAACTCATACAAAGAAACCATGCAAAGAAAGCCCATACGAAGAAACTCATACGGAGAAAACCCTTATGGAAATTGCAAACGTTGCTGCTGTTTTGGATAATCACTAATCGGGTTAAATGGTTGCTTAATGATATGCGTTTTGAAAACTTCACGCAAAACTGCTGCAGAACAAAGACTAAACCCAAGCCGCAAATTGCGGCAAAACCTGTGCGTGATTAGCCTGGTGTACCTTCCAACTGGCTTTCTATTAAGATCTAGGCGTAGGTGTAAGTGTTATCAAGATTTAGATGCCACGATTTGTGTATTGGAGTTTCTATGCAAATCTGTTGCAGAACAAAGGACACTAAACCCATACCGCAAATTGTTGCAATGCAGGGGTTGTCTTCACAGCCCTCTGCACTGGCAAGTTTTAGTTCACCACTTGCTGCAGGTTGCAGGTTTTACACATACACTCTAACTGGGACTTTTTAATGAAACCTGTGTTGAAAACGGTTTCAGACTTGAAACTCATGGCGGTGAAGTAGCAGGAATTACTGGATTGTGCATCTACAATAGTTGCGAAGTTGACTCATTTAGAGATCTCACCTAGTTTCAATGTTGACTGACTTAGAGATCGTATAAAGTTGCATTGAACGACCTATGTATCTCATAAAAGCTGCAGGATTGGAAACAATTGTTGCAGGATTGACTAAATAGAACAACTGACATTTTGAAGCTGCTACAGATTTTAAACATTCTGGGACTTATGAAAAAGTCGAACTGTGTTGCAAAAGCTGAACAAACAGAAAGGAATTCTACAAAATGCCGATATCTATTGTCGTTAGCTTTCTCAGCTATCTCTGTGCTGGTTCTTCCTGAGAGAATCCACTTGCGGTTGCAGACACTGAAAACCCGTACCGCAAATGCTGCAAAATGGTTGCAATTGCCACATTTAGCTATTTTCTAGAAAAAACACCATTAGGTGGTTGACATATGGCAAGACTCTAATGGTGAAAGAGGAGTAGTCTCTAAGTAACACAGCAACCGCACGGCAAGCTCGATAGCACACCTCTGGAATTCTATAGAGTGGTGTCGCAACCATTCTTCCACATCTCACGCTCACACAAAGCGCTTCTGCTCTAATGACTCTCCAAACAAAGCCAAACCTATAATAACAAAACTTATTCTCTATTACCCCGGCACTTCACCTCCTATACCCATATACAGTAAAACTACCAAGATCCTCATCATATAAATAACCACTTCCCTTCAAGTAAGAGCCGACTGCTCTTCTGATGACAGGAACCCCACCAGCACTGTGTAGCCCACGCCCAGTAACAATCTTCAAGTCTGAGACAAAAGCAGCACGGGACCCGAACTTGCTCAAGTTCCCGCTGATTTCTCGCTCCGCAACCTCTGCCTCCCACCAACTTTGCAAGACCAGCTTGGTCAATTTCATGGATGGAATCAAGGTGAGACGGTGTAAGTCGAGTTGGCCGGTCCGCTTGTATTCCTGTAACTTCTGTGCCCTCAACTGGGCCTCACTGCCACCACCTGAGTCCAACTTGCTACGCACTCTGGCAAACTTGGACCCCAATTCGGAGCTGTAGTTGGGTCTCGCCTTTCCTGTGCCCACCTTTCCAATGCCGGTGCTTGCAGAATCCCTGAGTAACTGTGCTGTCGTTTGTCCCGAGTGCTTAGCAGACCTTGGGCCTGTCAAATTTGCTCCACCTTGCTCGATTATAAATCGGCATGTATCAATGGTTTTAAAGACATCGCCCTCAAAGAACTCCAACGCCTTTTCAGCAAACTTGGAGTCAATTGGACGAAGCAGCGGGTTGCTCTGGTGGATGCTCTTCAACTCCTTGGCCTCACTACTGGCTGCTGAATACACATACGCCTTTTTGGTCTTCTTGCGCACCACCCGGATGTTGGCTGCTCCTCGCTGGACCCTTCCTCGCTGGACCCTGCTTGCTCTGACGGGCTCGGCCGGCTCGGGAGTGCTATCCTTCCGCTTAAACGTTTGGATAACATCGATCAAACTGTCCAAAAACCTGCCGTTGTTCTTGTTGACATAGCTCGTCGCTTCTTCTTCCTTGATACCCGTCATTTGGGCCAACTTGGCCGATGCTTGCTGGATGGTACCCCAGATTCCATTCTCCATCTTCGTGTTGGACAGGCCTGCGTGCTTTGCAGGGGTGAAATCGGCGGAAACAGTTCCATTCAAGAGGTTCGACGCCAACAACTCCATATCCCCGTTGTGCTGCTGGTACAACTCCTCGAGCGCATCTAGGTCGTAGTCGGGAAATAGCTCCTTCAACTGGTACACTGCATCGGAGTGATTACTGATGGCCTCCTGGTAGACGTCTTCGCGAGTTTCGGCTTGCACCTGCTCAATGATGTCGTTTGTCTCCTGTTCAAGGAAAAGCGACTCAATCAACTCATCCAAATCGTCGCTCACCTTAAGACGAATCTTGAGATCGGTTCTTGGGTACGTTGGAAACAAGTCTGCCAAGACGTCGACCATCTCCAAAAAGTCTTCGTCGTCGTCGATTTCGTCGTAAATGTACTTTGTATAGTCGTCATCGTTGATGAGAAAGTAAGTATCTTTCCTGTCGTCGTCATCGTGGTCATCGTCATCTTTATGGGACTTACGGAATGGTGTTGTTTTGTTGAAGTTGCTGGACGGTACTTTGGACTTGGACGTGGTTCCGTCACTGGCAACGGGACCGGTGTGTTTCATCTCACGTGCACTGGCCGCTTTCTCCCCCTTTGCTTTCTTCTCCTTCCTTGCTTGGGCTTTCGACTGCTTTTCTACCTTCAAGGTAGAGGGATCTGCAGCGGATTTTGTCTTGGAGTTACCGCTAATAAATTCTTTTTTAGCTGACCCTGGCCTCACATTGTTCTCCACAGTAGGTGCGTTTCGGTCGGAAGCAGCAGCAAATATTTCTCTCTTGTTCTCTTTGCCATTTTCGACCAGATTGCCATTGGCCAGCGGCACAGCATGTGTGGCAGTGGTGAGCGGCACGGTGTGTGCGGGATTGGTGCTGGCAACAGGCAGTCCGTGGAATACCTGCTTGAGTCTGGCGAGATCATCGGATGGAGTTGCCGCATGTGGGGAGGGGGCGGGTTGCGCATCAAAGGGTTTGGCAGGCAAGTTCTTCGGCAGCTCGGACATCTTGATTTTGTCTATGTCATCCATCAACTGCTCCATAACAGAGTTGAAAAATTGTGTATTGCCATTCAGGGCCAATGGTTTGGAGTCGGCCAGGGTCTCTTTGGCGCTTTCCGTAACCTTTTCGGGATGTTTTTCCAACTTTGGCTTCTTCTCGCGGTTCTGTAGATGCTTCTTTGGATCAACGACGGGATCTCTTCTATTCTTATTTAAAGACAATTCGTACTTTTGGGCATGCTCCTTGAACTCACTCATTTTTGCAGGAGGAGGATGCATCAACCTAGAGAGAGGGTCGTCGTCAGTAGCAGGCAACCCTCCAGTTGTATTTTTGGTGGACAAGTGAATGTTTTTCCCTGTTTCTTCCAATTGTCCCAAAAGATACTTTAAGCTTTTGCTTATGATGTACTCCACGGTCATTAAAAACAACCCTTCATCAGCGTTGACCATTCTGTATATCGCGCGGAAGAAGGATTCAGATCCGAAGGACGCAAGCTTTGGGTAATTGGCAAGAAATTCGGTGCATTTGGCGTCAACGGCCGCTTCGCCGTTGTCTGTCCTGATTCTCTCTTCGATAATTCTCTTTGTGATTTCGGAATGTAAAATTTCAAGTGTGCTCTCACCCTTGTTCATCAAATCACCAACCGCCTGCAACGACAACCCTGTGATGGCGGTCAAATAGCACACGATTGGCGGGCAGTACCCAAAGTCGGGGCGAACGGGGTCCTGCGGCTCGTCGAATTCCTTCTCCAACGCATTCGCAACAACATACTCCGTCAACTTACTGCTGTAGTGCACATCCAAGATTGATCGTGTGTACGGTTCGTCCAACACCCGATTGTTATCCTTGTCCCTCAAATCAACAGAGTACGGACCTACAGCGTTAGAATTAGATATGAACTCAAGAAAGTGCTCACTTTCCTCCTGTTCTTCCGCCTTCATTCTGGTGTGCCTGCAGTCGTCTGGGTCTTTTTGATGTTCAAACTATTTTAAATTTTTTTAACTTTTGCACAAGCGAGAGGTTCCAGAACGTCCCAGACGCTCTGGGTGCAGAATCCAGGCGACTTGGGCTATATAGAAGTAGACGCTACCTATTGAATTTCACTTCGCCATTGTTAATCAATCGCCCATTTTAGACTTTTATATTGCAATGCCCACGTCTGAGCTGATTTATTATTTTTCCCCTTCCTATACTCATATAGGACCACCTGGGGGAGGACCACCAGATCTGACACTGTAAGAGGTGTGAGATTCGGTTTACATGTGCATGTATCGTCACGTTCACTTCCTGGTGCATGTCTGCCGTATGCCAGACGCATCTCTGGTGTTTTAGTTACGAGGATTTCGTAATGGAGCCTCTGGTCAAAGTCCAGACTGGCGCACATGATCCGTATTTGTGTAGCAAATCAGCACGGTCGGTGTCCCCCGACAAACAGAATCCACTAGCTCAACTTTGGGGGATTTCATTCGAGTCCCTGGACACGGGATAATCCTTGTCACAACAATCTTGAGCAAGTCAGGAAGTGGAGGATACTTTTACAAGGGCTTTGAACATAAAATTCTGTATTGTAACCAGACCCAACCAGTTACGTCAGGAGGTGCCGCCGATGGCCACTACCATGAAATCAAAGTCTTCCAGCAGATCTAGCTGGTATCCACCGTCACTACCATGTAGCTGCCACTTGTCTGAGTAGCTTACTTCCTTACACTGTTGCCCGATCAAACTCCTTTTGAAAAAGGTTCTCCACAAATCAGTTCGTTTCACCGGTTGTGGAGTCAACACCAGCTCCTCTCTTCAAACCAGTGCAGCATGCACATGACAATTGCCGACACTACTGGAATCTATGCCGACACTATCAGGGGGGTAATATATTAGAGAGCAATATTGATTTTAATGCTCAAGCGCAGCCAATTGATGCCTATCGTGTGTGCTAATTGATGCCTGCTTTTTTTTTGTATGTGATGTAGAAACGCTTAAATTGACCGTCGTACATTTTGGGTGACCCCAAGGAAGTTGTGCCAGATGGGTGGGGGGCCAACAGGACATTCCTGCCCAAGGTTGGGAACGTGTTTCTCAATGCTGCGTAGAGCTCCCTGATCATTATTGGGGTTATCTCTTACTGGTGCATTTCATAGCGGATTGTTTTAGAAATGCTGCTATTTGTTATTTGCATTATATATTTGATAATTGGACCAATCTGTTATTGTATTACCTATTAGCATTTGCTATTAGCATTATTTGTTATTTCCATTTCCATTTACATTTGTTATTTGTATTTGTTATTTGCATTTACTTGTTATTTGCATTACCTATTTACTTTTGTAATTCAATACCTATTTGCGTTTGTTATTTGCAAACCTATTTGCTTATTATATACAACATTATCTTGGTATTTATAATTTGCACCTATTTACTGTAACATTACCCATACTTGATTTTGATTCTACCGTTCGTGTCATTACTCATTATAGTTGTTGGTCATACCTTATTGCGGGGGCGAGCTTCACTTCTTCAAGACCGTCTTGAAGCTGCTTAACCAGCGGATCATCTCATCCTCAGACTCTAAACACAACCTAACTCTCCTTTTCAGGGTGATTATCATTAAACACCAGACTTTTGACTTTGAGATGGGGTCCAACTCAATCACGTCCACAATGTCACTCACCGCGATCAGCTTATAAAGCAAATCCTTCTTGTGGAAGTAAACACACTTGTTTGTAAAAATAACAAAGTTTCGTTGCCATTGACTGTACCGTTTCCGCAGACGCAACACATGGCCCTGCTCGATTATGTATTCCTCGCCACTGAACCCGTTGGGGAGCTGGACTGGGCTGTCCAACTCGCTGTCCTCGCTCGCATCCTCCTCCGAATGTGTCTCCTCAAACATCTTCTTCAACCCTCTCAACCACTTGTCAAAGTCTTTTTTATCTGATGCCTTGAAGTGCAACACCTTGCAGCTAGTGTAGATTCCAAAATGCCACTGTTGGTGGTCGCTGATCTCGCTATAAGACTGCAACTGGTGCTGGGGAACAACCTTGATGGGCTTGTGCTCCGAGGAATCCTTGTAGTATGCTAGCTGACACGGCCTCAACGTCACCCATACCTTCTTCCAGTGTTTGGTAGCGCCCAGCCGCTTGTACAAATGAGTGCCCACTATAAGCTGATTCTCATCCATGGTGCTGGAAGTACGTCAATAGTCAAGAGACCAATTTTTTTGGTTCCGCCTCACCTTTTATTTTTTTTTATTGCCCGCTCAATGTTACATGTTGGGAAATTTCCTGATTGAGCGTCAAAGGGTAACCTCCAATTAGAGGCCAGAAAAGTGATTGGAACAACTGTAGCTAAGCAAAGGGGTTTGTTTAGCTGGGTGTGGGGTATATCCACGAGCTGTAGGAAGTGCGAGCACATTAGTAGGGGCCAAACAGAGAAATTAGCCGTGAGCAGCTCGGCTCAATAGTGTCAAGTGGTGGGCTGGGGGTCTTGCGCTGTGTGCAGTACGGGAATCTTTGGTGCAAAAATATGGCCATTTAAGCGGATGCGGCAGAAAGTTGTAAACTTTACAGCAAAGCAGTCACCAGAAAGACGAGGAAACAATGGACGATAAATTGGATGCTCCGAAACCTCAATTACCTCATATGAACACGGCTCCAGACCTTCATGTTTATGGGACAGAGGAGGAAGGAAAGGCGCAGGGGCAGAGCCAGGCGAGTGCATCCCTGCGATCCTTCGAGGCCAATCTCTACAACCCCCCCTCCCAATCGGTGATGCCGTCAGACTTGCTAGAGTGGTTTGAGCGCAAGTCGCTGGACCAGTACAGAACCATCCATCTCAGTGTGCCTGACGATTTAGAGAAGGTTCGTGCTGGTTTCAAGAAGAGAGTCTCCTTTGACACCATCAACCTCCGGTACGACGACGTCAGCGACGAGGAGGACTACGAGGACTTTATCGGCAGGGGAGCGTTCCCCACGGGTGGCCCAGGGTCCGACGACGAGTGGTCCCCTGTCCGCGGGCGGTCTCCGATCCCGCTGCCCAGACTGAGACTGCCCATAGGCTCACCCAGTCGGGCGTCCCGCTCGCCAAACAGATTGGACTTTGCAGAGATATCCAGGTTGCCGTCACTAACCCCCAACATTGCGAAATACCTACAGACGTCGCGCTTGGACTACCCAACCAGACCAATCATCACCGTTAGAGGCTGCAGCTTCACCAGACAGCACCCGCAGTTCGAGGACTTGTACAAGTTGAACATCCCCAAGCGTAAACCAATCTTGCCCGGGCGTGTGATTTTGGTCTACTTGAGCGCCAGAAAACACACCTGGGTCGCTCTCGACTGGATCCTTAGAGAGTTCCTTGAGGACGGGGACCGAGTCGTTGTGGTGTCCGCCATCAACTCCAAGCAGTTGTTGAACAGCAGCAGGTACCAGGGCCGGCGCAACTCCAACTACGCCTCCCAGGTGGTGCCCAAAACCGCAAAAATGCGCATGAGACAGAGAAATAGACCAGGCTTCATCAAGTTCATTGCCAAGGACATCATGCAGTACATCATGCGGGTCGTCAACCCCAACGTCATTGCCAAAATGTCCATAGAATTGGCCGTCGGCAACACCAGAGATGTCTTGAAGGAAATGTATAAATTATATGAGCCAAACTTGGTTTGTGCAGGCACGAAACCAAATAGCAGGATTGGTGCCCCATTGAAGCTGTGGTTGTCGCTGAAGTTGACCGACCGTTTGGTCAAGAACTTCCCGCTCCCCGTCATCGTCGTCCCCGCTATGAACATGAACAAGTTTGAATTGAAGTTGCAGGATGATTTCAGCAAGAAGTTGAAGATGAGCGACCACGAACCGGCCGACGACGACGTCGAAGTCCTGGAAGTCACCTCCCTTTTGTCGGAATCTTCCTCCGACTCGGTTGCTTCTGAAGAGTCATACTCCTCTTTTGAGGAAATCACAAAGTTGTACTGCGACTATAGATCCGACTTGTCGACCAAGCTCAAGAACTTGATCAAGCAGCCCGTCACGCCCGACTTTTACGCAGAATTCGCGAGGCTCGTGTCTGACAAGTCAAGCACCTTCTGTCAAGAATTGAGAGAGATTGACCCTGACTTTAGAGGCAAGGGTGCCAAGTTGGCCCGTGCCATCACAGGCTCAAACGCTTTTGGCCATGTTCCCTACAAAACAAAGTCCTTGTTGGACCCTGTCGAGAAACCAACCCTTCCTCCTCTTCCCACCACTGCCTCCTCCGGAATCTCCTACAAGGAAATGAAGAGGAACTTGATGATGAACACATTACTGCGTGAAAAGAGTGCTGGAGCACCGGGTGCAGCTCCTCCTAGCATCAACATTAGTCCTCCTTCTTTTCTGCCTTCCCCAACTGACTCAGAACCAAGGAAAACTACTTTGAAATTTGTGCTAGACAAGCCAACTTCCAGAACAGACTCCGACCTGACAAGCAAGAAAAAGGGTTCAAAGAAACCTCTGTTGCACAAGTCTTTATCGTACGATAACGATGATGCTGGCTTGGTCCGTCCAAAGTTGGAACCTCTCAAGTCCCATCCTGATATAACTGCTGTGATGCACAATGGTGATCTCGAACAGAAGAGTGAGGGCAAGAAGAAGAAGAGTAAGATGAAGAAACTCTGGAAGCTTTTCTCTTAGGCGTCCTGTAACTCGGGTCTCTCTATATCTGGAGAGTGGTGGGGCGTGTTTCGTTGAGCATTTGGTTTGTTTGCTTATGATTTACATTTGATAGAGTATGGAGGTAGTGTTTTGGTGTTTTTGATTGAGTATCGTTGAGGTAGTGTTGGTGGTGTTTTGATAGAGTATGGAGGTAGTGTTTTTTTTTGTTTTTGATTGAGTATGGTTGAGGTAGCGTCTTGGAGTTGTTTTTGATTGAGTATGGTTGAGGTACTGCTTATGGTGGTGCTATTTTTGGTCGAGGCTGGCTTTGTGTACTTGATTGATGACAAGGTTCCCACTATTTCTGATAGAATATTGACTTGATGAAAACATGTTTTAACTTAATTGGAACTGATTTGAAGTACGATTTATAGAATATCTTGACAAAGATCACCCACTTAGGGATCTTCTTTTGACTTTTCATCCACTTAGATCATTATCCTCAAGTTGCACAAACCGGGTCCGAATAGGCTCCGAATAAGCCATCTTAGTGTCCCTAACTTACACCTCATGTGGCAAGTCTAGTCTCAACCTAATTATATATCCACATAAACTTCCTTAGAAATGTGTTGTAGACCATTTCATCATGATTCAGTGGTGGTAAGTAGCTGCAACTGTGGCACCCAAGTGTAGATGAGCGCAACAGACAATTCTGTGCCAACATTGGCAACCAAGCCCAGCAGTGGTAAGAGCGCATGCCCATTTGGTAAACGGCTCGTCCATGCTCATGAATACCGCCACTCTTGGCATCTTTATAGCGCCGATGTGTCGCCAAGGCCCGGAAGGCTCATGAGCACTGCGCCAGGACCACTGCACCCTGATCGCTAAGAAAAACGAAAAACTTAAAAAAATCATCACCAAATGAATCTAACCGTCTTTCTTGTATTGTGCTGCTGGTCAGTGCTAACGGTAGCCAAAGATATCATGGAGGCCGAGTACGTGGACGGATCAATTCCATACTTTGACCACAACTTGATCCTTGGCGACCCGGACTTCCAAGCCAAGAACCCTCATTTTGATGATATCACTTCCCTCTTTATGAACTCCACTGGGTTGTCCGACTTTTTGCCCATCAAAAGCACTATTACGCAGAGTGAGACACAGTACTATACTTTCAGCGTCAATACGTCGACAGGGTTGGGGCAGTACTATGAATATTTGATCTTCCTAACAGGGAACATCTGCCTGCAACCGAGCAACATCCAGGTGAATGACACAGGGTTGGCCGTGTACTACTCCTTCAACGAGGACATGCTCACCAACATCGAGGACTCGCAGATGGACTTGTTTTACGCAGGCTACTTCCAGGGGTTGGCAGAGTTGCCTATCGTTAACGTCACCTCCAACAGCACCAACTTGTACATTGCGGTGAGGGCCCCAGAAAACACAAACTCGTCGGCCACATGGAACTACCAGATCGGGGCGTCCCAAAACGACTTGGTCTTCCAGTGGGACGATAGACCGTGGGCCCTGGTGGTCGACACCGACGAGAACCTGGCTCTCATTGTCACAGGGAACTTGTCGCTGAACTTGCCGATTACAAATCTTTCGCAGTTGGATGTCAACCGCTCCTCCACCTCCTTGTACATCTACTCCTACGACGAACTCGGGTATTTCCAGACATTGAATGCGTCCTGGTGTGCAGTCCGCAATGGACCTGCGCTCCTTACCATGAAAGACATGCAGACCAGCTTCACCACCAGAAACGGCATGTTGCAGCAGCAGTTTTTCGTCCCTGGCCTCAACGAGTCCACAAAGTATATTGGCTACATTATCAGTGACTTTAACGGGGAAGGAGGTTCCGGCAACTCCGGCGGTTCCGTCTACGACCAGTTTGAGTTTGAAACAATGGACTCCCCGGTGTGTGAGTTGATTTTCGACTTAGACTTTTGCTCCCAGGTGGCTTACCTGGTCCCCGCGCAGTCAAACGCTACCAAGGACGAAGTAAAGCAATTGTACGATGCACAGGCTCAGGCGCTATACCAGAACTTTTCCAAGGCCCTTCAGCAGGTGGCCTGCAACACCACCGACGACGTCATATTCTCTCCAGTGACAAACTGTGACCGCTGCGCTGCCTCCTACAAGAATTGGCTTTGCGCGGTGACCTTGCCCAGATGCACCACAAGAAACATAACCGGATCCAAATTCAGAGACGTCAACAACCTGAGAAACGACTTCATAAACTCAGTGGTCCAGCCCGAATTGAGCTACTATGAGGTTCTTCCTTGTGTCAACGTTTGCTACGCCATGGCCCGGAACTGTCCTGCCAGCTTTGGCTTCTTGTGTCCGCACACAAATGACTCCATTGCATTGTCCTATTTCTGGGATATCCCAGGAAGTGAATACGCCACTTGCAACCACGTCGGTAGAAACTATCTCAAGACCAGCGGCGCCATCAAATTGTTCCTCAACTGGTGGATATTGTCCTTCGCAGTTGCAATGGCTTATATATAGACGGACCTTGACTTTAGCATACCATTTTATGGTTTAATAGATATAGAGATATTTTGATGTAGAGCATGGACGAGGACATCGATATTAGCCTCTGATTCCAGTTGAAGGTCAGATGATTCCTGAATTGTAGATAGAGTTGACACACATGATTCCTAAATTGTAGTAGAGTTGACACAGATGTTTCCTAAATCTAGATATGAGTTTGACATTTAACTAGATATTTGAGTACTGGATGACTTCAAGACGGAACGCCTGTGACTGATTTTTATTTGACTAGAAGCTGGTTATTAGATACTAGAGGTATGTGTTAACGTTGGTATCCTAAAGAGTCCTCACGTGACCACATCATATACAAGGTGGAGCGAAATTTTAAAGACGCGTCACCATGACTGACACCAAGGAGCATTTACCATGGTAAGTACGACAGCCACGCCTGCAATTCTAACATGTACTAACGGTTCAGGGTTGAGAAGTACCGTCCGGACTCTCTCCAAGAAGTTTACGGACAACAAGACATTGTTGACACAGTGACAAAGTTTGTTCACGAGGGAAGGTTACCGCATCTTCTTTTCTATGGGCCACCAGGAACAGGGAAGACATCGACGATTGTAGCCCTTGCAAAGGAGATATACGGCTCCAACTACAAGAACATGGTTTTGGAGTTGAATGCATCTGATGATAGGGGGATTGACGTTGTTCGTAATCAAATCAAGAACTTTGCGCTGACACAGCAAATCTTCAGTCGTGGATTCAAGTTGATCATCTTGGATGAGGCTGACGCCATGACGCTGGTGGCACAGAATTCCCTTAGAAGAATCATTGAAAAGTACACCAAGAACACCAGATTCTGCATTTTGGCCAACTATGCCCACAAGTTAAACCCAGCGTTGATTTCCAGATGCACCCGATTCCGTTTCCACCCAATTGGCCAAGAGGCCATCAGAGAAAGAATCAACAATGTAATTGTCAAGGAGGGCATTCAGATTGCGCCGGAAGCCGAAGAAGCGCTACTCAAACTCTCCAACGGGGACATGAGACGAGCATTGAATGTGTTGCAGGCGTGCAAGGCAGCGACCGACGAGACTGTGGACCAAGACATGATATATGAATGCATAGGTGCCCCTCACCCGGCAGATATAGAGACGGTTTTGGACTCGATCCTCACGGATGACTGGACTACTGCGTACAACACATTGGCCCAATACAAAAACGCAAAGGGTCTTGCGTTGGTGGACATGATAACTGGGTTCGTGGAGCTCTTGTCCAAGTACCAATTGAAGGCGAAAACCAGAGCCAGCATATTCAGGGGGTTATCGGAAGTCGAGTACGGAATCGCGAGGGGAGGTAACGAAAAGGTGCAGAGCAGTGCCATCATCGGAATCATTAAGGCTTCCATGGAGTTTGAACAATAAGGGGAACAAATTGAAAATAGTGCAATTTTAGGACTCTGGCATATTCGCAGTGCAATCGTAATAAGCTCCCTCACATATTCGAAGTGAGTGCTCATGTCGTTGTGTCCACCTGGAGAATGGGCTTGCTCTGTCATCTTAAATTGCCTCACTAACCTGCTCAAATTCCCTCTGCTACATGTCCGAGGTGCAATTTAGTCCAACTTGTCCTTTCCCCCATTCTACTCAGGTCTATATTTCCTTTGTCTGCTACTTTCTCCTCTTTGTCTCGTTGCATCTGTATTGCGTGCTATTCATGACAATGCCTGTGACAGAAACGTGCAAATACACACCTGTGTATCTAATTCCCAATAGAAGATTATTCGTATATACCTAAATATTACCCATTCAATTGTGCTATCAGATAACTTGGTTTGGGTCATGCCTGTATCCTCTCTACTCTCGTTTATCTTTTCCCTTTTTGCGTCTCTCTCAATCTTATTACCCCCATATACTTTATCTTCTCCCTATAATTGGTAGTAGAGTATGGTTGTATGGAGAGCAATCGCCTAAATACTTTATTGCTACCACTTTCCTCCTGTACCAGGTGCTATCTTAACGTCTAACACATTGGATTTAGCGCTCTTAGTATCCAAGGATTGCTCCGCTGAGCATGTGTGAGCGGAATCCCGAAAGAAAAAATAGTGCAGCAGCAACCTCTCATTTCATCCTTAACTTGTCTTGGATTTCCCTTATTGTTCCAAATTATGTGCGCTTCCACACCTTCGTCTCACGCCACTTGCTCCCCCCAAGTATGTGCTTTGGAACCCAGATTTCTTATCTTATCGACACTTGGTTTTTATTTTTTTTCTTTGCAAAACGGCCCCCCCCAAGTTTGTGTTGAATGTGTCAAATGAAGTTTGTGTCACGGGAGAATACCAGAGCGAATAAGGGAGATGAAAACGTGTTTTGAATTCTAGAACAGGAAATAAAATAGGCTTGTGAAGATAAAGATTGAGGAGGATTCGATAATACTTGCTTGATTTTCGGATGGGAGTGATCACCTTGCACTGCATCTTTTGTCTGATAATCTAGACACTGGTGATGACGTGACGTGATATGCACTTGGCCATGAGAATATATCTGATAGGGGGGGAATATGTAAAAGGCGGCAGAAGGATGAAATTACCAACATTGTGTACTCGCCAAGTATGCCAGGAGGATCAGGTGAAGGGGGATCCGCTCGAAGCGCTTGATGATATTGTCACTGACTGAACAATAGTTTACGAGGAACAGCCGGCTCCAAGCTCCGGTGTTTTGTTGCAATGGGTGTACTTTTTTTCGGGCTGGGGCTTGACAATTCCAGAGTTTCGCTGGGTGTCAGCACCCAAATTGTGGGGTTGTTGAATTCCATTGACAAACTCACTGCTTTCTATTGTGATTTCAGCAGACAATTGTTGCCGTAAGAACGACTGACTTGTTTTCTATCCGAAAAGTCCTTCACCCTTGTTCTCTTTTTTTCTCACTGCATTATGAACAAACTAACTCGCCTTCCCCCTAATCCATCCACCTCAACCCGAATTCAGCTCACCATTACCAAATCAAACCAATATCTCTCCACCTGTTGTTGATCCTCCTCCTTGCATTGTTCTTATCATTTACGAAAATGATTGGGTTTGTCAGGGGAAAAGAAAAAAAAATTGGAACAACCTCCTGCGCAGTAAATCTTGACATGGAACTCTTTTTCTTTCTTTATTGTTCTCGGACTCAAGAGGCATAAAGTGCATTGAGAATTGGAATCCCCGCAACAAAAACATACCCTGATAGACGTAGATGCGAAAGACGATCTACCAGCAGACTGTATATCCAAAGGAATTGCGTGATGGACACTAACACCACGAAGATCTTTCGATTGGTCTCTATTCTTCACTTGCTTCTACCTGCCTTTAACGGTAATGTCCGCCACTACCAAATAGCCACTGTCTATTACGAGCCCCGTCATGAGATTAAACTCTAAAAATAAGAGTTGTGAAAGTACACAAAAGTGTAAACAGATTCAAACTATACAATAGTTAAAAAATTACAAGCTTCGGATTTTACCACTTATTTTTTGACAGATTGTTTCAAGAGGAGGTGTTGGAAGCACCTTCAGACGAACTCACGTCAAATGCTGAAGCTTGTAGGAGGGTCTAAACAAGTAGTGATAGTGCTTACTGTTGCCCCCCAAATTTGGTGTCAATTCATTTTTTAAGACAAAACATTAGCCAATATTTACAATTACAACAATGCCGTAGATGCGGAGCGAGCTTCGGTCTTAACATCAAGCCACTTTTCCTCGCTTTCCCCTCCTGCTACACTTCCAGCTTCTGCCTCCCTTTTTACTTCTCTCGGACAGGGCTACTCTAACTGTGTTTACCCCCTTCCTTTGTTGTTTGTTCCTACCTCAATCTCCACTTATACGTGTAAGGCAATAATTTTATAGTTTGTGCATTTTTTCATACACAAAAAAATTTTGCAATATAAATTTCTTTTTACTAAAACCAAAAAAAAAAAAAAAAAAAAAAAACATGCAAATTTTTTTTTCATATACGTAAAGGAGGGGGACAAAAAAAAGTATAAGTAATCAAATAAATTCCCCCCAATTGGTTTAGCATACCAGAAAACATGACTTGTAAGTCTACTCAAGAAACAATGTCCAAGGGCAAAGACGCTAACATCAGATTAGGGAAGAGAACAGGGAAATCAACTTCCTCTGTACCTCAACCAAAGAAAAGAAAGCTAGACGATAGTATCATAAGTGATTACGAAGAAGACAGTAACAAGATCGACCCAGTCGAAAAGCTTCTTAGTTTGACCAGCATTGATAATGACTTCTTGATGGGATTGGAAGAACCCCAAGAAGAAGAAGAGGGTGAAGTGGTTCTGAACGAGTTGACCTCTGTGAATTTCACTCAAATGTTAAATGATACGATTAGGCAATACTACTCACAAATTAAAAAGGCACCTACTGGTATCTACAACGAAAACTTTGCATTACTTAATTCCAAAGACTCTTTATCTTTGAGATATGAATTGGTCACTTCTCCTTCCCAACCTTCATCTCCTTCATTTACACATAATCCTCAGGTTCCATTTTTTAAGAATGTGAATTTTAACTCCGCATCCAGTTCTTCTAGCTCCTTTGAGGAATACTTTAGTTACGATCATGATTCCGAGAGTCAGATTATTGAAAAGGAATCTGAATCTGAATCTGACGATGCCTTACCTACCTCCCCATTATCAATTGAAGATGAAGAAGATCCGAAGTCCACCGTGCCAGCAAGAATAATAAGAAAGAAGGAGGTTCAACCGCAAGCTCCTGTTGTGGAGCAGCAATCTACCTCAAAGCCTAAGATGAGTTTCCACTATAGACACTATAACAACTTGAATTTGGGTTCTGAAAGCAATAGTAATGAAGCTGGTCCTGATTTATTAAAGATTTTAAATAAAAGATGCATATTGTCTGGTAAGGCTTCTGAAATGGTTAGCACTGGTGGGTTCTTGATTAATGATTTCTTCATTTAGGTTTTAGTTTATTTTAGGGTTTCAATTCTTATATTAATAGTTTTAATGGTGATATTTAGTAAAATGAATGATTGTATACTAGCAAACTCAAACCCAGATTTAAGCAATTATGCGAATGTTGCTCTGCCAGACTTATATGATTGCCTGCTATTCTGGATACGTGAAAACTCTACTCTCCGCTATTGTGTTAGTCGTGAGATCCTCCTGGACATCCTGCACAATCCGTATCTCTCACTTTCTCCTTATTACGAACTCTGTTCATGTATTAATTGATTGTACTAGCTTACACAATAAAAGAAATCTTTTATAACATATTCCATAGCCGAAACCTAAAGCAGACTCTGTCTGTGGTGGCCTGTGATTTTCCCACTGTTTGGCGCCCCCCATTTTCCGTCCTGGCACTCAGTTTCACTCTCCCTATTGTTTTCCACCTGTCAAAATCAACGTTGTGTGGTGGTGTTTGTTGGTCGCACTGGCTGCAATTTTCCTTGTGTTTTGTGTTCAAACGGTGTTCAAGCGTCAGTAGCCCGTCGGCGCCGCTATTTTTTTTTCGTTTGCTTGCCTTCCTCCAAGATTTTAACCATTTCTCACACTCCGCTATGGTCGCGTCCTCTCCCCTCATTCAAGGTTGCTTGGACTAAGCTCACCACAGTCCACGCTCTCTCTTCTCCTGGTACCCCTTCCCCATACACTGAATCCACCACCTCGCTCTCAATCCCACATAATTTTTTTTGACTTCTTAATAAATTTTCTACGCAGAATTCATGTACACAAATTTTCATGATAATTTTCCCCTAGGAATTTTTTTCATTTCACATGTCCCCATATTTTATTCTAAGATTTCCTTTAATAGCCGATGTATGACGTCCTATTTCTTTTATTCAATGTTCCTTATTTAAATGATGGTTACATTTGGTGGCTACTCGATATTTACGTTATTGTTAAACTACAGGCGGGATCTACCAGTCTTTTTTTTTTTTCCTTGTCTTTTCTGCCACAAAACCATAAACATTTTTCCATATTCGTGCATGCATTAATTTATCATTGGTACCGGGTGCCACTATGTGACAGATATACGATATGCGTAAGGTAGTTTGTGCCACTCGTGATTGGTTGAAAGTCAACTCTGATGGACCGTTGCGGGTCTTTCTTGCATTCTCGACAACTGGTACTTCATGCTTTGTGAGCAACTACACTTGGCTTTTTTTCCCTTCGTGCTTAGGCGCGATTTAATACTTGTTCCTATACCCTACCTTCATACTTTCGGAAATGCCTTGGTTATGATTTCTCAAGTAATATATTGGCCTGATTTTTTTTGTCTCAGTTTTAGGCTTTATAATACGGTGGCAATACAGTTACTAGCTGGTCGCACTCTCTTAATAAGCAAATTCCTTGATCTTGGAAGCCCTTTCGTTCCTGCTCCAGAAACAAATGCTAACTGCTTGACAGAAAACAGTAGCCACTTGATTGTAAGAAGAACTTTGTGTTTTCTGTGCTGGCTTTATTGGGAATGTTGTTTTGCTTTGAGAGCGGTTTTGTTACGCTGGCTCCTGTACAAACGTGAAACCATCTATATTTGGCATGCAATTTTATGGTTGTGATTTTGGGTCCTATTAATTTTGTTAGTGTAATATTAATATAGGGCTTTTATTATTCCTTAGATATTGCCTTTCGAGTGGGACAGGGGGGTTTGGAGAGTCAAGCGGACACCACTAATTCTTCGGAGTTGCTAGTGACTGTAATCTCTTGCATAAGTGCTCCCGGAACTGCTCCGACAAGTCCTGTGGTGCACTACTACATACCACCCAATAGTTGAGTTTTCTTGTGAAGTATCTTTCGGAAAGTCAAATACAAGCATAGAGGCTTGGAATGGAAGATGTCGGATAGATGAACCTCTTTTAAGGTTTGGGATCACGTGAACGCTAGGCATAAGGAACTTCATTGTACGGGATTCATAGAAAACTTCAAAAAGTAAGTGTATGCCCCACAAATTCACTGGGACTCCATATGACATAGTGGAGACCCAGATTAGGATGTGTTGGCACAATTCTGCAAGAAAATAAAGGTAAGGTTTAAGAGAATGCACTAGGAAGCACCATGCACACAAGAATTTCACAGCTTTTCTTGGATTGTCTTATTTGTTGGCTGAGAGAAAAAAGGAAGCAGAGTTACTCCTGGCACCTACACTTGCTTTCACTGTCTCCCAAGTTCCGTAGATGTAACACCGCTGCAGAAATTCTTTCTTCTGCTGCATTCCTTCTCTGTATTGCAAACAATAGGAATTTGCACCTGCCGTACGTCACATGACTACCTGGTTATCGGTGTCACGTGTTACAGATTGCCGCTATAGCCATTTTTTTGCTGCCATATTCCTTTCAAATCTGCCATGGGACTTCAAGAGTACTTGTTCGTGTATGTCTTTGGAGGGGTAACTTTTATTCCATTGTTAGTGGTTGCATTCATCTACTTGCACCCAACAATCGAAGAGAACCCTCCTGCTACTTTATTGAAAGCAGGAGAGATTGAAGAGTCAAATCAGAATGGTTTGGCCACGTACAAAGCAGGTTGGTTAATTGTCACTCAAGACTACTTGGACCTGCCTGATTCAATTAACTCCAGCACTCAATCGATTAATGATTCCCACGACGCCAAGTCTGCTTATTCTTCGCTCTACAAATTGGTCCAAAACGAGGAGAAGCTCAAGAAGTCACGATCTTCTTCGTTTGACTTTAGCTTTGATCTGGCCCCTCAAGATGAAGAAAAAGACGACGACGATCCAACAGCAACTCCCCAGCAACTCCTTCACACCCCAACCAATGAAAAGGTAAAGTCTTCACAAAGAAGACACAAATTCTACGCAATTTTGAAGCACGGAAACTTGTTTCTCTACAAGGACGAGACCCTTAAAGATGTCAAGCACGTTATCGTATTGGCCAATCACTTTATATCAATTTGGCCCCGTGATGTTACAGATGCTCAATTGTTTGTGAAAACCTCTGCAATTGCCATAATCAATGCATCCAAGATCAACAGTGAATACAAGGGAGACAGAGCTCCTCGTGGCACCTTTTTTATTTATTGTGACATCAACACCGTGAAAGAAGACTGGTATTTTGCACTTATTAGGGCCACCAAGCAGAAGGCCCTGGCAATCCATCAGTCGCTTGATCCCCAAAAGCATGCCAAAACCTTGCATTTTTCCACAGATAACGTGATGGACCTCATCTCCACTCTTTATAGCTCTGAGGGCCAATTGCAAACAAAATGGTTGAACGCCTTAATAGGAAGAATATTTTTAATATTTAAAGATACAAAGCTATTAGAAGATTATCTTTACGCAAAAGTTTCAAAGAAATTGAATAAAATCAAGAAACCGGATTTTTTGGACAAGTTCATTATCAAATCTATATATCCTGGTGATCAGGCTCCTTTTATAACCTATCCAAAGCTCAAAGAGATCTCACCAGATGGAACCACTATAGTTAGTGCTTATTTAAGCTACAGGGGGAAGTTTTCAGTAGAGATTGCCACCAAAGTCAACATAAATTTGGGGTCCAGGTTCCGTACGCGTGAGGTCGACATGTTATTTCGAATCACATTGAAGAAAATGGAAGGACCAATGTTGTTTAAGATCAAGCCTCCTCCATCCAATAGAATCTGGTACACTTTTGAAATCGAGCCTGCAATGAACATGAAAATCGAGCCTATCATTAGTTCTCGTCAAATGACGTACAACATCATCACCAACACTATTGAAAAGAAGTTTAAGGAAGCCATCAAAGAGTCATTAGTTTTGCCTCATTGGGATGATTCAATTCTTGCTGATAGCTCGAACGAGATTTATCGTGGAGGAATCTGGGACCCCTCTGGAAGGGACGAACAACTTCTGCAAGAATCAACTGAAGACGACAAGAAGACAGAAATGGAACTGGTGGATCTGACAGGACAGCAACCTTTAGAAGAGAGCGTGGATATGATGTCAGAACTTCAAGCACCGACTGCTGAAGACGATACCTTGCGAGGAGCAAGACTAAAGATTAGCTCGACCTTGTCTGATATCTCGAAAAAGATCAAGAAACAAAAGTCGATTCTGAGTTTGGATTTTGAAACAGATGAAGCTTCTGACAAGTCTATCACCTCAAGTAGGGCAACAACTGCAACCGCACCCAACAAGTCGGCAACTATGAACACCTTGAAGAAGATTGGAAAGTGGTACTTTAAAGAAAACAGCAAGCTGGAAGAAAACACTTATACACCTCCTGAAATGATCAGCAACAGAAGAGTGCCCAGAAAGTCCTCGAACGCAGATCTCCAAAGGGAAAGCACTCCTTCAACACCAAACACAGGTCTGTTTAAATCCGCCAATCCGTCGTACGATTTCGGCGTTTATAATATGGCCTCTCCGATGTATGGAGGCAGCGGTTCTGCTGCTCCTCTGCCAATTGTAGGAGAAAGGAAGAGTAGCAACGCTAGCTTCAGGGGGGACTCTATTAGCAGAACTATGTCCAACAGTTCTGCGGGAGGCACAACTCCAATCATGCAGCCCACAGTGTCTATTCCACCACTATTACCACCACGTGAGGACATCTCGTTCACCAACGAGAGCTCTGCCATTACAGATGAAGAAATTGATGTTGACCTTTCTAGGATCGATACGAAGGACATTCGATCTAGCAACAACTCTAGCGTCCCCAACCCCGTTGCTATCACAATCGGTGTGACAGATATCTACGCTAACGTATCTCCTGACCACAAGTCGTTGGACTCGCACCGCTTGACTCGGAAGCCACCACCTTCAGATACCCCTGCGCCGGAACAGAGCCTCTCCAGTCCCGCAATTGCACCTCAGTCCCCGGATCGCTCTCCTACCGTAACTGAGTCCCTGTCTTTTCAATCTGCCTCAGTTCCAACTGACCGTCCGTTCTAAACTGCTTGGTATATAACGGTTAATAACCAATATGAACTACTTTCGTTACCGTATGTACTACTTTACTTATCGTGTGTACTGCTTTTCTTATCGTACTGCTCTTGTTTCCTTTGTGCTTTCTTTACCTTATGTACTACTTGCCTTATCTTAACCATGTATACTTTCTTATGCACTATATGTATGGAGCCCAACCTCCATACATTTGAGCCAAGCGCTCCATCGAGGTGGCCTCTTGGATGAGTACATCAACTTGCCCATGAATGTTCATGGGCAACCCATCAGCCTCGTTGACAATCCCTCTAATCTTTCTTCTTACTTTATTCATGTGCTTTTCTGGTTCCTTAACATTCTTAAAATCAAGCAACGGATCGTAAAGCAAAGTCTCCAATATATTCATCAAAGGAGCCTCATGACTTCTGAGCAAGGTACCCGTTACTTCACACGTGATTCTGAAGCCACCTTCAAAACCACACACACCCATGGCATCCACCATGTTCTGGGTCAACCTGAACGGGACAATCTCGGGTGTAGGCAACGATGCACCCTTCTCAAAGAGACAGTCAAAGTCGATATGTAAAACCAGACCAGTTTTCTTGAAGAAAAGGATGTTCTCACCGTGTCTATCACCAAGACCAATGATGTAGCCAACCATCAGCATAACTGCAGCCGATCTGACAAAGCTGTTTCTAGCAGAGTACCAGGTAGCAGCATCTGCAAACTGGTGGATAAACCAGTGGTGGAGCACAGGTTCGTTAAGTCTGCAGAAGCCTTTGAACTCACTCACCAAGTCGCGCAACGACTTGTCGTAGTTGGCCTTGCCTGCACTCTTGACCTTTTTCTGGAGAGAGTCCATAGCAATGAAGATCTTTCGGTCGTAATTGGACTCACCCATTCTCTTTCTTTGGTCTGTGACTATACCCTTCAACGTCTGGACGTCTGCTACAAATTCAATGACACCCATATTCTCGGTGAGTGCAACCACAGCATAATTGGGGATGTGCAACGACCTCTTTCTTGCTTCGGTGCTCGCAAGTAATAGCCTGTTGATCATGGTGGTGAACTCCACCACCTTTGCGTCCTTTCTAGTATCGTCTTTCTTTACCATCAACCTGTAAGCTCGTGCATCTGACCCTCGTATAGTCACCTGGCGAGGCATCTGCAAGGAAAAGAAGATGTTGACTGAATCGTCAAACCCATCGAACGTCACACATGCAGACTTTGGGAACGCGTTGAACAGCCGGGTGCCTGTAGATGGCAAACGGATTTCCAAGTTCGATCGGACAGGAATGACCAACGCCGTGTATGGCTCCGTCAAGTTCGTCACCTTGAAATGACGGCTCAAACTCAATCTCTTGATCTTGGATTTCTTGTCTATACGGTAGTTGGCAATTTGGATGAGACTGTTAAAAAGTTCCTTGGCCTGGTCAATGTCACGGGCATACGAAGAGCCTAGGTTCTTCACCTTCTTCAAAATCAAGTTGATTCTCGAGCACCTGAGATTATCTTGGGAGCTCGAATGTGAGAGGACATACCACAAGCTATGGCTCAAGTATCTCTCAATGGTCTGCACTATGATAGATGACAACCTTTGGTGCGAAGGCTCGTGCAAGTGCACTATACGAGAGAGAATCTGCGTTGTTGCTGTGTACCATACATAGACTGGAATGGTGGTGAGGCATTCGTCGATATCCTGCATGATCTTGTTGAGTTGGCGCTGGGCCTCTCTTTCTAACGACTGATCTTGGGCAAAATCCAACCAAATGGTGATCAACTTGGGCAATGCTTCGAAGATGTACGAACTGCCGACTGCTAATGCCTTGGAGAAGTTCCGGACAGTTTGTTGTTGGTAAACCCCTGACTTGTCTTTGGTCGACTCCATAATCTTACTATAGTAAAGTCCCAAATCGTAGTACGGCTTCTCCCAGTGGCTATTTAACTCAATAGTCTTGTTATACTCTGTGATAATGTCCATAGATGATAAGTGGTTTGATTCATCTAGCCACTTGGCATACTGCAATTGTGCATGTGCATGCGCTTCTTTGTTTTTGAAGCTATTCTCTTCCAAAATCTCAGCCAAGCTCTTGATTGCTTCTGTTTGTTTTCCATTGTCCCATGACAACTTGGCGTACTCTATATTTGCATCTTGCTCTCCTAGGATCATTGCTTGAATCGTGCATCTAGCTGATATATCCAACCGCAGGTTCTCTCTTGCAAGCGTTGACGTGTGGATGAGGTTTGCTGCTAGCTTCTCTGGCTCCTTGTTGACCTTGTATGCCACTTGGTGGATCATTAGCGCTTTCAATTGTCGAATAAAGGCCTGGTCGGAGTTACTTAATCGCACCTTTAATATCTCTTCGTTGATCGTCCTGAGGAGATCGTCATCCATCGTGAGTAATGACAAATCATATATAGAGTGCAATTGGTTCATCAACAGGATATTTCTGGAAAACGAAGAAGACACTGTTGGAACTAACGACACACCAACTATCTTGTATATCTTTTGAATGGTCTCATTGAACATGTCTAAGTTCTTGTCAAAGAGAAACTTTAACCCACGGGCAAACTCATACCCAATCAATGTTTCAACGTCCTGGGGACGTCCCAATGACTCAAATTGGAAAATCCACTTCTCAAGGTGACTATCGTCTCCAATCATCACAGATGCTTCTAGTCCAAAAGATGCCCAGTCGAGGGAGAGGTCGGTTTTGGTCTTCAACGTAGATAGAACCTCCTCATACAAACCGTGATCGCTCAACGACTTCAATAATTTGGTGGTAGAGCTGTTGGAACTGATTGCATTGAATGACTCCTGCGCCAATGACCAATTCTCGTTATATTGAAAATTTTCCAACTTTTCAGACAAGTTGTTTGTGGAAAACTTCTTGAGAACACCGTTCAATGCATCGTAATCGTTAATATTGGAGTACGTGGACTGTAAGGTAGTTATCACGTCAAGATTACCCACCTTGTGGTTCCCGTTCCGGAAACACTTTTCCAAATACAAAATGGTCTGCTCGAAAAAGTCACATTGGGCGGATTTAGCAGCTATCAAGTCCGCTGGAATCTGGTTGAGAAAGTTTTGAACGTTCGTAATGCTGGTCTTCAACTTTTCAGAATCGTGCAGAGTGGCTGTCGATACCCAAGAATTTAAGTAATCCAAAACCTCAAATATGGTCTGGTAGCAATTCTTTAACATTTCTATTCTATCTGGGGACAAGCCAGTAAAATCCATATTCAAAATAGTCAAAAATTCAACCTTGATGTCGTCAACTGCTTGCGTATCACTTCTCGAAATATGACTCAACGCAACGTATTGCAATAAGTATTGGCATAATTCAACGTCTTGGCTTCTAATTAACTTCGTGCAGGTTTCAAATATCACAAATTTTGGAGTGTGTTGATCTGTTGGACGTTTTAAAAGATTTGTAGTAAAGTCAGTCAACCATGACTGGTACTTAAAGTGGATTTTGAAGTAAGGAAACTTCAATGGCTCGTATTTTGATATTGGAGAAAAGTATTGAGAGGACAATAACGGGGTTAAAGTTGACTTTGCAACATCGCTAAACTTGTTCCAGACACTGCTTTCAGGCTGTATGACTTTAAGAAATGTTTGCAACGCAAACGCAGAAAACAGTTGCACAACTGGATTATTAGAAGCCCAGAAGATTTTGAGAAGCCTGTGTTCTATAAAATCAATAAGAAAATCACAGTTCTCATTGTAGTCTTCAAAGTCATAAAGAATCACTATTCTCTTTTTCACAGACTTAAATTGAAACCTATTGACATCCAACGACCCCATGATACTAAGAACCTTTGAGCATTGTGTTGATATTTGAGGATTGTTAATCTTGAATTTTGAAGAGATATCGATAATAGTTCGAAGAAGTTCACTGACGAATGGCTCCATACTAGCATCTTTAAAGTAATCTGTCTGGAAAGAGTTTTGAAACTTCGCGTAGTACTTTTCAAAGTCATCTAGTGTTTGAAGAACAATAAACTCGTTGTAGGTGTTCAATCTTCTAATAAACTCTTGAAACACCAATTTAGGAGACATTGGCTTAAGGTTCTTGTAATCCCAGTGCGGCAAGTTCATTTTTGAGTGTGCCAACGTAAACCCATACAATGCAAACGTACTAGTCTTGGAGATACCTTCGTAAATTGTCACCAAAATCTCGCGAGAAACCGCTTGCGATTTGTAGTCAAAGGAGTCATACTTTTGGAAGATAATTGAGATGATGATATCAATTAACGAAATCAAGTTCTCGGAAGATAAACATTGGACCAAGCTGTTCCAGCAAGTCAAGGTCAAATATTCAAAATCTCTCAAGGAAGCCTGCAAACATGAAGATATCTGTCCCAAAGCCGTCGAAACTAGATCTGCTTTTCTATTGATCAAGTAATCTATGGCTTTCAAAGCCTCTACTTTTTCTGCGTATGGCTTGTTGATCTGATACACGATTTCCAGGAACTTCTGAATCAACTCGAGAGCATACACCTTCAAATGCTTATCAACATCTCCATCTCCGTCTTGCTTGACCGAAGCAACATACTTTAAAGCGTTATTGATTTGCTGCTCGTTGTCATCTTTGATGTTAAGAAGAATGAACCAAGTTATGTCACCGACTCGCGAGATCAAGTCGCTCAATGAAACCTGCTTGTACTTGGGATTGATATTACATAGCACCATGGTGATATACCTTTCATCGACATCTTTCACCAAATAAGTCGCAAGAATTCTTGGGAGTAGTTTATTGACCAATTCGTTTTTGCTCAAGTTACAAGCATCAGCAATTTCCTGAACAAAATCAAAACGATAGTTTTCTAACAACTTGGGAGTTGTATATTCTCTAGTTTTGTAAAGGAATAACTTCTTGGAGATTCCTAGTAACTCGACAACCTTATTTAAAATCAATTTCTTCTTAATGATTAGAGGAGCAATAGTAGAAAGGTATGGAGAAAACAATTTGTACGGAGTAATATTCTTCAATGATGCAATCTCCAAGAAGCCATTATACACATAATTAAGATGCTGCTCGTTTGTCATCTTGATGAAAAGCTGAATTAACTCCATGAACACACGATATAACCATTCACCTTCTGAGATTATGGCAAAATTAACCAACACGTTAACGGTGCTTTCTCCTAGATAAACATTCAGAAGGTCGGTAGTTGATATCTGCTCCAAGATCTGCAGAAAGTTGGCCTCTCTTAATTCATCCTTGGGTCCAGTGACATAGAGGGGAACAGTTCTTGCAGCCAATATCCTGATATCTCTTTGCTTGCTGTGAAGTTGGCTCAATAAATATTTGTAAATAGGGTCTTCGCTAATGGAAGTTTGCACTGGATACGATTCAAGCATAGTGTACAAGGTAAGCAAAACGTTGCAAGTGTGAAGTGGAGAGAGCTGCCGCTTAAGTAGCAACTCCATGCAATAATAAAATGATGATACAGTAACTCTTCCAGGATCTGCCAACTTGGGTAAATGACTTAAAGCTGTTATAATGGAGTATAAAGTGTGCTCTTGCGTTGACGGATCTTTCAAAAGTTGTTGAGTGAAAACTAACCACTCCTCGTAATTGAAATCTTGAGCGGAAAAGCTGTCAAACTGGAATTTCTCATCGATGGATAACAATTTCTTCAAGACGTCACCATTGATACAATCTTCCAACTCCTGCTTAAGGCGTTCGAGTTCTGGATCATCGAAGATGGGAGGTTTTCCAACGAATTGGTTATCCAACAAATGATAATAATAGTTGATTAAATGCAATGTTTGAGAAATGGAGGACTTGATGTTCAACAAGTCCGGGAAGTTTAATTGCTGAATAAAGTTCTCCACGATCCCTTTCTCTATGGAGAGCTTAAAAAGTCTCAAAAGGGAGTATGCAACTGAGGGTGAAGGGGAGTTCTGCTGAATCTCTCCTGCTATTAAGGACAAAAGGAAATGGAATTGGTCGTTGGTCATTGCGTCGTCTATAATCAGATTATCTGTCAAGTTGAAGATGATGGTGGACTTCAACAACACCACATTGTCTGAGATATTATTAAATATAAACCATAGCTTTCGGATCCAGCTTTCAATAAGTAACGGTTGCTTAAATAGTAACTTCTGTCGTATATCATAATCATTCAAGATAGTTAACATATGAGCAGTGATTGGTAGCTTTGTGTCCAAGTCATTGAAGGTCAACAAAACCAGGATGTTTTCTTCGATGATTTCTTTCAAAAGCAGTCTGATCAGCTTGATATACTTCAAATTGAACAATTTGGTAGTGATCAAGTTGATAATGTTGATAATGAACGATTTGAGGAGATTGGTATGTATGACATTTGAGGGTAAGTGGTGGAGTGCAAATAAAATAGACCAGTGGTACAAAAGATTCGAGGGTTGGCCTGGAGGAAGGTAGATATCCTTCACGTCCTTTGCGTCCAATGAAGTATTCAATAGATGTAAGTTCTTCTCTAGGACTAGCTCTATGACACTGAACAAGCGCGTCAACTCCGCAGGATCAGAAGAGGTTGGATCCAGAAGACGGTCATTAGTGAAGCCAAATAAAAATATTATAAGTTTTCGAAAGTCGGTATTCTCGTCAATCTCCTGAGATAGGTTACCTTCAACGTCATTCAAGAATGAATTGAGTTCTGCTGAAGAGATCGACTTCATTAGTGGCAACCGCGTCTCATTTATACTTTTACAAGTTTTTTTTGGCTCGTTGCTTTTCGCAGCTGGTAAAGATCAAAGAGAATAGCATTTACATGACGAGGAAGCTACAGACCACGAAGGAGGAACGCCTACATGAAGGGGGGTTAGAATGAATTCTCTCTGTGTATTTCCTGATGACGATGACGGAACTAATGCAATAGGGAGGTGGTATATGGTTTATGTGGGAAAAGTAGATAAAAGTCCATTCGAAAGGCTTCAACGAGTCCAGAAAGGCTAGGCGAGGAGTCGAATGCGTGCAAAGTCCGCTTATTCAGTGTTTGATGTGAGGACCACCGGCTCGTTTTGAATCAATTGAAACAAAAGTAAAAAAAAGAAATGGGATCAATGGAACCAAATTGATGTGGGAAGGAAGTGTATGAACCCATTTCTATCCATTCTGGTTCTGTAGTTTGCTATCATATCTATTCAATTGGAGTTAGGCAGGCAAGGAGGTGGGCAGAGAAACTGGAACAACAAAAAAAATAAGCAGAGCATCGTTTAACTCCATCCACTTTGAACAACAAAAACTTTCCCTTTTTCAAAATATCTTTCTATTGACCATAATTTATGGGTCTCTTGAACAATAAGATGTGAGGCTCAGGAGCGTGTGTCTCATAGTGTACCCACCCTAAAGATTGTGTAATTCCTAATCCTCTCCATTCTTCCTCCATTAATATTCTCAAGGTACCAGTCTCTGGATTAAAGTAGTCTTGCGGTATCGATTTCAACATATTCTTTGGTAACATGACATGTCTATATTCATGCGTGTCGTCGCTATATCTTGGGCTGTAGTGGATCATATCCTGGAACTCCAAGACCTTGGCCCTTTCTGCATCACTTAAATATCTAGGTTTACTCATGTGTTTGATAAAGGACACAACAAAAAATTTTGAATATTTTGGAAGAGACGAAAAGTCCAAGTCCCGTGCGCGCGCACGTGAAACGCCCAATTCCACAATAACAATACTACAAAAATAAAACAAATTAAGTAAATAAAAAAAAAAGTTTAATATACACCCGCCGTGCTACCAGACACTTTGTCATATGCTAGTGGTAGATATATTCAATGGGTGTGAAGTGGATATCAACGAAGATGAATTGACCAGTGTGTCTGAGTGGGATCTGGTAGGCGCGACTTGCGAAAGAGAAGTTGGACTTTTAATAGATGGGTCGCACGTACCGGTCGATAAGCTTACATTTTGGAACCTCCTACATGTGACTTCACTTGTGATAACTTCTGATACACGGAATTCCGCTCAAGCGATCCAATGGTTATACCCTAAATCTCATGTATATGCGTTACCCAAATTAGTATCTACCGTTAAAAGATACGCTCGATCAGCTGATAAATTTAGAGATTACTTGATTGACCCTCTCCAACCTCTTAACCATAATTTAGACTTAGATGTGTACCGGCAATTTGAGAAGGACGAAACCAAATATTCTCAATACCAGGAGGCCATGGAGTTGGCATTGAGTGACTTGGCTCTGGACTGCCCGAATGTAACCGTCATTGGACCCGGAACTGGCAAGTTGATTGACAAGTTGCTCACGGTCTCAACCAGTTTGAAAGTGACTGCAATTGAAAAAAACCCTAAATGTCAGCAAACTCTAATTTCCAGGAACAAGACGCATTGGCACGGAAGGGTAAAATTTATTTGGGAAGATTCCCGAGATATCCTGACGCACTCCGATTTGGTTGTAAGTGAGTTGCTCGGTTCTTTTGGAGATAATGAGCTATCTCCCGAAATCCTAAATGATGTAAATGCTAAAATTATGATACCTTCAAGTTATACCAGCTACATCCAGCCCATTTACTCGCCAACCACAGAGAAGTTGACACGACCTTATTTGTGCAAGTTGTCGAAATGCGCTGTTGTGGACGAGTATCAGCCTGTGTGGGAGTTCACTCACCCCAGCGCCAACCAGCTAGAAAGGGAATCGACGTTAAGATTCGTAAATACGTCTCAGATGAACGTACCTGTGAATGCGCTACGCGGCTGTTTCAAAAGTATATTATACGGCCATGTCAATATTTTAATGGACCCGGAGTCGGTTGCAGAATATTGCGATTCCTGGTACCCAATAATATTTCCAATTGACAGGTTCGTGCTCAAGCCCAACGAGAGCTTTACGGTAACTATGAAAAGGAAAACAGGGTCCAGTGGTGTCTTCTATGAATGGATTGTTAATGATAAAGTTTACAACAAGGATGGGCAATCCTATGCATTTTAGTACCCAGTGTAACCTTTTTCACTCATCCACACAAGGTGTTTGCCATTTCAACTCCTGGGGAAGGCCCTCGTACCTGAAACATAAACTCCTCTTCATATACATGCATCAGATCTCATAATCTTAGCATATCTTAGGGCATAGTCATAGCATGGGCTTGGCACTGGTGATAATAAAAAAAAACTGCAAAATTCAAGGTGGCATTGAACATGTTCAAGCAATGCAGCCACGGACTTATCAAAACCACCTGACTTTTTTCCTTTAGTAGTATCCTGTAGGGGACCTTTCTCTGTTGTCGTCCCCCCTATTATGTCTCTTGTATCTATCCTGTGTGTTATCTCTTCCTCGGTTATCTCTGTGCCTTTTATTGTATTTTTCCCTTTCTGTAGTGTGTCTATCATCACTTCTGCGAGACCAAGAGTTGTCCGAACTCCGTGTGCGATCCCCGCCACGCTCAGACCAGCCCCCGTCGGATCTGCTTCTGTTGTCTCTGGTACCCTCGGGTTTGCTGCGGTCGATTCTGGAACCCTCGGGTCTATGGGAATCGGTTCTGGAACGTTTGCTTGCGCTGTGCTCGGCTCTGCTATCTATCCTTGCCTTTCTCTGCAGGCTCTTGATCATTGCCAAAGGATCATCAGCAACACTTCTTGCGATGCTACTCCCTCCAGCCAGAACAATTTTGTTGAAGTTATCTCCTCCTGTCCTTTTGCTCTTGCTTCGCACATAAGTTGATCCATTCAACATGTTCTCCACCTTGTCTTTGCCCTCCGTGAAATCGTCCTTCTCTATAAACCCCGACGAATTTATCTTCCCGGTATCTTGTGGTGGACCCTCATACATCCAGTTCATTTTGCTTAGCTTGAGTCTCTCGTTAGCAGTTAAGTCACTCTCCATAAATCCTTCTCCGTACCTCATGGTCAACATGTTCTTAAACTCTTCATCCTTCTTCAACTCCACGCTAACTTCTTTAATCTTTTTATATTCTTTTAATTTCTCCTGCTCTTCTTCCCATATCTTCTTCTGATTCTTGACAAGTGCTGGGTTCCAGGACTTCTTGAGGTTCAAGTCTCCCGCCATCGCCTTTCTTGATTACTGTGATTTGATTTTCGTTCGTAGAATGGCTGCGAGCTTGCAATTCAATGTACGAGCCGATTAAAGAACAGGAAGGTGCCAAAGTAAAAGGTACTCCTGTTGAAGTTAAAGTATTATAAAGGTTTTAATTGAGTCTTGTATTTGGTTTTTTATTTGATTGGCCATAACATCATCTTTAGTGTATGAACTGTGTACTTGTTTTTCCTAGAAATTGTTGCAAATTTATCCAAAATCTACTTAAAGAAACAAAGACATATTAAACCCCAAGAAAGAGTGTAAACACTGAAAATTCTAGGTTCTTCATTTGACCAACATACTTAGGATCACCATACGATCCTATTCGGATGAATATCGGCACCAACTCGAACCATTTCAGCAAATACATATCAAAAACTGACCAATTACCTGCTTTCACAAGATATGTGAAGTCTCTCGTACATAATAGAGCTAAAAGAGTCAACTATTAGTAATTATAACATCCCCTTATCCTAAATATATGAGATTGTATTAGTTATTATCTTACAATATAAATGTCCTTGAAACTTTGTGTTCAAGGATTGGGTACTCTGGCCGAGTTGGTCTAAGGCGCCAGGGTAAGGTCCTGGTCTCTCCGGAGGCGCGAGTTCGAATCTCGCGGGTATCATCACACCAGCAATCCTTACGCACCAAATTTTTTTTCTTAGGTTTGTAGCAGTGACGAAAAAAAGGACAACAAAAACGTCATCACACGACTTCATCGCTAAAGTTTGACTACAAGTAGCTTTCTCTTAAACATTTATTACAACTAATAATGACTTGGAACATCACATTCTTCATACTTCATACCAGAAAAACTCACTAGATTACAAGTGTAGACTGCACGATTAGAAACCGTGAATCTTAATGTTCTTCTTTGGCATTTGTAACTGAACAGTAATAAATTCAGAAACCTTAACTCTTTGATCACCTTGCAATTGAATAACATCACCTAATTCCTCATCCTTGACGATGTTACCATTACAAGCGAAATCCTTCTTCAAAACCTTCAAAATCTTCTTCAAATCATACTCATTTGGCAAACCTTGAACGGTGGTTAAAGTCTTCCTACCATTACGTTGTTGGATACGGATATGAACGTAGTTGGTAGGTTGGGCTTCTGAATCTCCTGTGTCGGCGAATGGATCAAATGCGTTCAAGTTTTGGATAGTTGACATATAAAAGCTTTCTTTCTATGTGTTTGATTACTTTTTTAAGGGGAGATCATTTTTCCTAAATTTTTGGGCTCTCGTAGAATTTTCAGCCGGTAGTGCGCACACCGAAAAAGTACTAGCGAGTGCTACATCCCAGCCAAACAAAGACAAATGACGTTACGCCGCCAGGGGAAAAAAAAATACAGGGCGTACGCTGCTACCATATATAATAACTGTAGCCACCTTTTGTGCCTTCTAGTCGCCAATTAATCCAACATTTTTCAAAGCCCTTTCATTGTTGGCATGATTTTGAGGAACTCTCGTTATCCCCAACTTTTTGCATGTGATATTTCTTCCTCCGCAGTCTCCATGTTGCTGTGATTTCTTGTGAGGAATAATCGCGTTAACTGAGAACCCATGTAATCACCACACGCAGAAGGATCGACCCAACGATCCGTCTAAAATGTCACGGATTCACAATAGACAGCACCTATGTCTACCCAGGAAATAAACAAAACCAATGATATACGTATTTATACCGCTTCTCTCTCGTACATTCTCTCCCGCTCCGGTTGCTTAATAGAACCTAATAGAAAAATTTTCCTGTATGCTCGTTAGTGTATGAATACAGGATCTGATTGCTCCAGAAAATCTTATAATCAAACTACACACACATGACTGAGAAGGTGGAAAAGACGACTGCAGTGGATAAGTCCACTGCCAGTGACAAGCAACCGAGCAAGGACGCTTCAGTCTCGAAGACCAACAAGAAGGAACCTGTTGTCAATGAGTTTGAAAAGAAGAAGCAAGCATTCTTAACCAGAACTCTTTGGACATTTGTCATGATCGGAACTTTCTTTGTTTGTATTGCATCGGGCCATCTTCCACTTATTGGGTTGGTCCTCTTATTATGTGTATTGGCATTTAAGGAGATCATTGCTTTGACCTCAGAACCTGCAAGAGATAAGAAGATCCCCTATAATAGATCACTCAATTGGTATTTCTTAGTGGCAACATTATACTACTTGGAAACTGATAGTTTTGTCACTTATTTCGAAGACATCATCTTCTCCAAGAAGTACCTTGCGTTTTTGGTGATTCACCACAAGTTCATTAGTTATGCTTTGTTCATTTCCGGCTTTGTATTTTTTGTTTGGACCTTGAAGAAGGGTTACTACAAGTTCCAGTTTGCTCAATTGTGTATCACCCACATGACCTTGTTGTTGGTTGTTTTCCAGTCCCATCTCATCATTAAGAACATTTTGAACGGGATCGTTTGGTTCTTCTTGCCTTGTGCCTTGGTCATTGTCAACGATATCTTTGCCTACTTGTGTGGGATCACCTTTGGTAAGACCCAATTGATTGAGATCTCCCCAAAGAAGACTGTCGAAGGGTTTGTGGGTGCTTGGATATGTACTAGTTTGGCAGCTGTGTTCTTCAGTGTCGTGCTCTCCTCCTCGACTTTCATGATCTGCCCTGCTTCAAACTTGTCCACAAACGTGTACAACCACACCGCTTGTGATGTTAACCCGGTTTTCGTTCCACAAATCTACCAACTCCCAGAGTACTTGATTGAATTATTACATGTTGACTTGGTCACATTCAAGCCAATCTACTTCCACGCAGCCGTCTTGGCTACCTTTGCTTCTTTGATTGCTCCTTTCGGAGGCTTCTTTGCCCTGGGCTTAAAGAGAGCTTTTGGTATCAAAGACTTTGGTGACACTATCCCAGGTCACGGTGGTATCACCGATAGAATGGATTGTCAATTCCTCATGGGTTCCTTCTCATACTTGTATTATCAAACTTTTATTTCAACTAATAACATCAATTTAGGTAAGGTTTTGCAACTTGCCATCATTAATTTGTCAGTTCCTCAATTAATCCAGTTGGTCAAGAGCTTATTAAGATATTTGAACAGCTTGGAAGTTATTGATTCCGACAGTTTGACCGTCATCTTTGATATTTTGGACAATTAAAGAGACACGCATAATGAAGATCCTTAATTATCCTTCACCACTTACCCCGACCCTACTACAACTTTTTTTTTTAAAAAAAGAAGACAGTGTAACGATGAAAAATGAGTTCTTGGAGTAGCTCACCTTGAGATTCCTTCTCCAAGCCGTAGAGGCAAGTTCATAATTGTATAAACTCTCTTAATGACATGTACTTTATAAAATACTATGACGTAGTGACATCCGACTAGTCACACAGACAATGTGAGAGGTGACTCTTCTATTGTGCTATTCACCTCTACACACGACATCTTCAGAGTTACCTTTGTTTACTAGTAGGCGGTCCTTCGTAGAGTAGGTGCATCATCCCCATGATAGGCATCATCCCCATATTAGATTCCCAATTAGGAAAGTATGGACTCCGGGTCCCGGCGAACCTCTATCATAACCGCACAATTTCAGCGAAAGTAAGGGAGGTACATCAGGAAGAGATGCTCAGAACTCACAGGAAATAGAAATTTATACAGTACCTATACTAATACAGATGCTTGTTTAGTATGTTCCTTTGCAGAACTTGCTGATAAGTGTCAACCAGTGAGTAAAGGGGCCATTATTTGCGAAGCTAATAATAAGCACTGCAATTATACAACTACCATTCGCCGAAAACCCTACTTTTGGACACGTGTCCATTTCTTGCCCCATGTGGGATCCCTTATTGCAGAGCCAAAGGAACGTGTACCCACTGGAGTGACAGTCACAGATCGTTTGGAGACAAGAGCATTTGCAGGATGGCTGGTTAAATCACGTGCAAAAATACACATGACATTTTTGCACCCTGTGCTGGTTGATGAGCATCGACGGCCCAGCTACGACTAACAACGCACTCACTGCCGACAACTATGGGCACTTTTACCTTCCTTGACGGCATGTCACAAACTATTTTCGGGGTTAGTCAAGGAGATATCTATAGAGACCAGCGCTCAATAGCGGAATGTTGAACAACGACGCGTACGCAAAGTCTCTTTACCAGCACTGACATTTTGGCGCCATTTCACACTAATTCCACATTGTCTGCGTAGTTTGTTTTTATAGCCTATGGCCTCCAATTGTTGATCTCTCTTGAATAGGCAAACATCTCGGTTGTCCTCTTATGTAGTCGATTACAATAGCTCCATTACAGAGACCAAGAGCAGGACAATCGCCTGGGACCCTTACGTGCTGCGTTACCAAATTCAATTGCTACCTATTGTAGAGTACCCTGAGATTTCAAAATGCATGTGGCTATCCCCATGCACATCAGTCTTACAGAAACGAAGTTCTCAGACACCGTTTGTCTTCACATTCCGATTCCGCATTTTCATACGCATTCTCCAATGCCCTGCTCCAGCATTCTTGCATACAGCTCAGCCGCTGTCGAAGCTCATCACCACTGACTAACATTGCTACTGTCAAATAGAGAATGTTCTAGAGGCAGAGTATACCATTTCAGCTAATTTTAGAAAAAGTTAAATTGGTTGCAAGCTGCACAATGAATGTCCGGAATCTTCATCCTAATGAAAATAGAAGGTAAACAGGAAATCGTCTCATTATTCACAGGGGATTAACAGAGCTACATTAAGGAGCCCAGCGGGTGAACCGGATAATACACACATCATATGACACCTAGTCCTATTGGCTTGTCAAAGGTGCTACGACTAAAAGTGTGTGTAACAAATGGAGGCGCGAAGCAGCCATGTCCCACAAAGCAGTGCAATGAACCCGTACTTGAACCTGCTGAGCTGGTTCGCTCAAATATGTCTCTAATTTAATTTCACTCAGGAAGGGCTTCAGTATTGTAGAAGCATTGTATCACTGCCACTGCAGAGACTGAGTTCAGCAGCAAGGCCAAACGATTTCACAAGTAACTAATATTTCCTCGCTGGCAAAAGTTCGCTCATACGCAAAAGTACAGAAACGAAGAGCGTCACCTGAAACACTTCACAGTCATCAGGATCTCAAATTCCAGTCTAAGCACCCATCATGCTCATCTTGACCCTTGACCAGCATTGCTTCTGCTTCAAAGCCTATGTCACTTCGCTAGTAATGAGCATCTCATCCCAATCCGGGATCAGTTGCAAGAAGCACCTGCCTAAATAGGAAGGTGCGACCCGCACTCCAGACTTTAGATTTTCCGATTTTGTTCCAGCGCACATTTCAGTTGCAGCCATTCCTCGTAAAAATGTCTGAATAAGGCCTGAAATGGCCTTATTCGGAAGATACTCAAGGGATTCTGCATTGCAAAAAAATACAATTCTTTCAATTCCTGGCTCGAAATGTACGAGCACCTCCCCAGAAGAGATTTGTGATAACTTGACCGTTGGCAGCCTCCTTTGGGAACTCGCCTCATGGGTTGCAACCAGCTTTTGCTGAAAAGTATATAAACTAGAAAGATTGTATGCATTTACCCTTTAGTCATTCTTTAACCAATTGAAGTTATTCCGTTGTTCCCAATTGATACATTTTTAACTTAGAAGAAAATCATATCAAGTTGCACTACACGATCTAAATTTAACGACACTTCGTTCTTTACACACCCAACTACCAAACTACATCGTTCTTTATTTGAAATAAGTTAGCTTTAAAGCTATACTACTCACAATCGTTATACAGTCGTTACTTTTACTATCGTTTAACAACTTACACAAACACACTATCTTTAACTCAATACTACAATGATTTCTCAATTACTTTCTTTACTTGTTGTCACACAATTGATTCAAGCTGCTCCTATCCCCGGTGTCATCACCAGATATCACACCGCAGCTGCTGTTACTGAAACCGAAACTTACACTACCGGTACCACTACTGTCTACTTACCTCCCGTTGAATTGTTGATTTCTAACGGTGTAAGTTACACCTTTACCTTATCCAGTGAACAATGGAATACTTTCCCAACTACTACTACTTCTATCTTCAATGATAACCAACAAATCCATAGTGCTCCTGCTACCTCGGAGCAACCTCCAGCGCCAGCACCTACTCCTTCCACCACTACTCCGGAACCAGAAAAGGCTGCGGCTGCAACTACCACTTCTTCCCCAGCTGCTGCCCCACCTTCTCCAACAACTTCATCAACCACCACCCCTGCAGCACCTACCAGCACCTCCACCACTCCTGCAGCAGCACCAACCACCACTTCCTCGTCTTCCTCATCTACCTCTATCGAAACTCCAACCACCACCTCACTCCCACCACCATCACCAACCACTTCATCTTCTAGTTCATCTTCCTCCACTTCCTCAACCACCACTCAACAACCTCAAACTACCCAGCAGACCCAGCAACCTACTACTTCTTCAAGCCCTGCCACAACTTCATCTTCCGCAACACAAGCTCCTGCTCCACAAGGCACTGGCAGTGGAAACATCCCAGCTCCATCGGTTATTGTATACTCTCCTTACCAAGACAATGGTGACTGTAAGGACACAGGTACAATTGCAAGCGACTTGGCTATGATTAATGGCAAGGGCATCAAGCACATTAGAGTTTACGGTACCGACTGTAACACTTTCAACGGAATTCTTCCTCTGGCTGCTCAATTGGGTATGAAGGTTAACCAAGGTCTTTGGTACAGCAACGCTGGTGTTTCTTCCATCGACCAAGGTTTGAGTAACCTTATCAGTTACGGTCAACAAAGCGGTTGGGGAGTTTTTGACTACATCACTATTGGTAACGAAGCTGTGAACTCCAACTATCTTTCTGCTTCTGAATTGATTGACTCTATTTCTAACGTCAAGCAACAGTTGCAAAGCGCAGGATACAACGGTCAAGTCACCACCTCTGAACCTCCAGTGTCCTTTGAAAACCACCCTGAATTATGTACTCAATCTGCTATTGACTTTGTCGGGATCAACCCACACTCATACTTTGATGGTTCGGTCGACGCTTCCCAAGCTGGTTCTTTTGTCGTTGGACAAAAGCAAATCGTCGAGAACATCTGTGGATCTAAGCAAGTTGTCATCACCGAAACTGGTTATCCATCTCAAGGTAACACCAACGGTTTGAACGTTCCTTCTCCAGATAACCAAAGAATCGCCATCCAATCAATTATTCAAGAAACTAACTCTGACGTTACTATCTTGACTACTTACAACGATTTCTGGAAACAACCGGGCCCTTATGGTATTGAACAGTACTTTGGTGCTATTCAATTATTCCAATAAAGGGCCTGCAATTAAGGTTCTCACTTGCATTTTCACTTCTTTTATATACGTAGATTTAGTTTTTTAGTTTTGGATATATGATAAATGTATTAACCTGTAGCCTACACATGAAAAAGAACACACCAGTGTTCGTCTATTAACCTGTTATATTATGTAAACCATGCATCGCCTTAAAACTCAACGATCTTATCTGGAAAGTACTCGTCGATCAAATCTTTGTAATATGGGGCCAACTTCTCGACATCGCACCTTTGGTCGGTCTTTGAGTATAAGTCGTACTTGTTAAACAGCCTGACGGCTTCTAACATCTGCTTATCGTGGTCGTCCATCAAATACGTGTATGAACCTTCTTGATGCCATGGATAGAACAGATGGTATCGTATCATTGCCAACGCTTGTGGAGGTAATTTCGAATGCTTCTTAGCAACATGGTACATATATTCATCGTGGCCCCAACTAAGCATCACCTTGTCCAAACCACAGTGTTTCGAATAGATTCCATACTTGGTGTTATACAAGGGATTCAAAAAATCGGGGTTTCTCTTAAAGCTGTCTGGGAAAATGACCCGCTTCAGGAACTTGCATCCTACGGGGAAGGTATCGCCCACAACATCCCACTGGCCTTTGGAGTCAAAAAAGTAAAGAAGCTTTCCAAGGTCATGTATGAGCCCAACTAGCTGGAACCACCGAGGACATCCGTCTTTTCGTATGGCCTCTGCTGTTTGTAATGCGTGATCGATTTGCGAGAGCTCGGTGTCAGGGTCAGACTCGTCCAACAACTTATTCAACTTCTCTAGCCCTTCCCAAATGGTCATTTTGGCTCTCGTCTTAGTCTTAAAGTTGATTCGGGCTTGAATATTGTATGCTACTGTTTGCTTTTCGTGCTGTTCTTCGTAGAACTGTTTAACTCTGTCACAGGCTAACTCGTACTGACGGAACTGTTTGGGGTCCTTAATCACGGAACTTTCATCGTTCAAATCCGTCTTGAGTTTATCCACAAGCGTCACATCGTCATCTATCTGCTCTAGAATATGCCCATCCTTTGCTTTTGTTGGTTTATCGACCTTTACAGCCGGTTTCGTGATTTTGGTTGTCATTGATTTTTAGTGAGACATCTCTGCTGCAAATAAATATCACACCCCAGGACATACGGCAACTCGAAAACTCACCATTATTAACGCTTAAAGATTTTAAAGAGCACTATTCAGAATAGAAAGACCTAAAATATTGCAATAGAGCAGAACATTCTCAATTTCCTCTGGTCCTGTGTGGTTGTGGGGTTACCGACTTCACACAGCAACCACAAACTATGGCCCCCACAACACAACAGAGAGTCCATCTAGAAATCCCTAGTAAACAGAGGATAGTTACTTAAAAGACAGAGAAGCGCTTAGGGGTGTGAAAGCCGAGACATCTACTCTACAATCTATGTCCATCTGAATTCCTTCCATTATTAAATATAACCTCTTATCTTGGGTCTAAAATCAATTTTCCTAAAGGTTCCTTAGAGTGGCCAATACCGTGGACATACACAGTCATACCTCTAACGAGGGTTTCCAAGACCTTTCCTTGGAGCTCCTTCCCATCATAAGCAGTGAGCTTGTTTTTGAAATACGTTTCCTTATTAGCAACTTGGTACTTTTGTTCAGTGTCAAAGACAACGATATCAGCGTCGTACCCCACCTTAAACTGGCCCTTATGATCGGCCACACCGATTTGCTTAGCGGTGTTGACAGAACACCACTTGTTGATTTCAGCGAAAGAAATTGGAGGATTTTGCTGCAAGCCCTCTGTGAATATGATTGGCAATCCAAAGCCCACGGAAGAGATTCCACCCCAAGCCTCAAAGAAATTACCCTGTTCTAAGTTTTTAAGGTCTGGCGTGCATGGGGAATGGTCCAGTACCACTGTTGTTATCACGTCGTCTCTTAGAGCCTTCCATAAAAGCTGTCTGTTTTCTTCTTCTCTAATTGGAGGGCAGCACTTGAAGTGAGTGTGGCAGTTTGAGATCTTTTCTGCACTAAGGGACAAGTAGTGGAAGCAAGTTTCGGCAGTTATGGGTAAGCCCAGTTCCTTTGCAGCTTTAAGCATTGGAACAGCCTGGTAGGTTGCCAAATGGACTATATGCAAGGGAACCGTTGGGATTTTTTTCAGGCATTCGATCACCTCTTGGATGGCTGTAGTTTCAAAGGAGTCGGGACGCAGAGCCAAGAATGCAGCATAGGTGGTGGGGTCCTCGACGTCCTCGATGTTGAAGGGGAAATCACCGTCCATTTCGGCATGGAACATCAAAACAGTGTCTCTCTTCTGCACTTTCCCCATAGCCTTCAAGACATATTCCGAATCAATGTGAGGGAACTCTTCCACACCACTCTCAATCAAGAATCCTTTGAACCCACGAACACCCATGTTGATCAAAGGCACCAAATGATCCAAGTTACTGGGGATCATGCCGCCCCAAAAACCAACATCGACCCAACACTGGTTTCTGGCGGCTTCGATTTTCAACTGGAAGTTTCCCACGGTGGTGGTTGGAGGAATGGCGTTCAAAGGCATGTCAACCACAGTCGTGACACCTCCAGAGGCAGCAGACTTAGTGCCTGTCTCGAACCCTTCCCACTCTGTACGGCCTGGCTCGTTGAGATGGACATGGGCATCGACTAGCCCGGGGATCACCGTGTGTGGGCTGACATCTTGGAAATCTTGAATGTTGTACAAGGTAAGAAGTGGATCACTGGGGTCTAAGATATCATCATGTATGTATAATATCTTTCCTGATTCAGTGGAAAAGATCAAAGTGGCTGGGACCACCTTATCTTCGATCAAAACTTTAGTAGAAGCGATAGCACGAGACATAACGAGGAACTGAAAATCCTATTAATTATTAAACTCTTATGAATACGAGAAGATGGACTATATGTGGTAATTTTGTGATCACGGGTTCTCTTCTCCACAACGATCCTAGTAAACTCTGCAAATGTATAGAGTGGAAGTTTTCATTGGTGCAAGATTTTGGGGTTTCGGGAAAGTCCGTATTTTCCTATCTGGGGCCGTTTGAAATCGGAAGGATTAGCCGCGAAAAGCGATAACGTTGCCGGGCCAAAAACTCTATACTCCAAACGAACCGGACTGTTCCTAGGACGAGAAGGAGCAATACCGGGATTCGAGATTTGGTGACTGCCAGGGTGTGTGCTTGGCGGCCACCAGAGAGACCGACGCTAATGCACCTTCGTTCAAGGTCGGGGTCCGTATCGAGCCTTATCAGAAGCTGATAAGCGTAGAAAGGACCAACAAAGAAGTGGCGTAGCCTAGACGCACGTCCCCACGGGAACCCAGCGTATCCTCTCTCAACCTTGGGGTCCTACGGAACAGTGCCGGTGTCGTAGTCCAGTCACAAGATATAAAGAGGCACGTGACACAAGTCACAAGACACAAATAATAGAAGAAACACTATTCACACTTACACAACTTGCCAAGCTGTCACTGGCCTTACTTCCCACAGTGGGCCTGCCAGTTTACCGAGAAAGCAGCATGTTTGACTACCGTATAGACTTGAGGATCACGGTAAACGCGTTGGTTTCTTGAAAGAGCCCCAAAAACACGTCATGTCTGCTGAATATTCTCAATCGAAACTTGTAGGCACTTCATGAACCAACAAATACACCATTTATCCAACTACACCAACAGAAAGGTCAAAATATAGCATGCAGAGACAAATAACTTACTCCTGCATTCCAAACAAATCTTGAAAAGCATCTACATAGGTAATTTCCAGCCGTACACAAATACTTTGTGGCAATGTATACCAGTTCAAAACTAGGCATATATTGAAAGCCTCTATGGCCAAGTTGGTAAGGCACCTCACTAGTAATGAGGAGATCGTCAGTTCGAATCTGGCTGGAGGCATATTTTTTGCTCATACCCGTTGCTACATTTTCATGAAGCCGTGTACATGTGGTGGAGTACGGTTTGTGTTGACGTGGCCCTTCTTTCTAGTAAAAAAAGAGGTTCTCCAGTGCATGCGGAGCCAAGCCCGAACAAATGCAAATGTTAGCGCGCCGCACTTTTACAAGTCGTGTCCCCTACGTCTGGCGATTACATAATTCAAATACTAACTCTGGTACTCTTTCTCTACTTCTAGAAAACAACCAATTGCTTTCCCTTCTTGTTTTCAATACCCAGGACAAAAGTCTTTGCAATGTCCTGTTGGAATTTGATTTCGGTGGAGGGAGCGTCAATCAACTTTCCAGCCTCGTACCACTCAATGACTTGGCTGAGGGTCTTCTTCTTCAACTCTGGATCGTTCTTGAGCAAGGCAGTGACCCAGAACCCGGAACTGGTGACGTTCTTGAAGATGTGCAAGGAAGTTGGCAAGATAACTGGCTGGTACGACATTCCACCGTACGTCAACATCAACCCGTTGTTTGCAATCTTACGGGCAACGGCGGTGGAGTTCTTACCACCCACAGCGTTGAGACCCAACTTGATCTCACCTCCGGTGGCCTTGACCCACGACTTGACCTCAGAAGAGAAGTCTCTGCTGTTGTTCTGCTCTTCGGTGATCACCTTGGTAGCGCCCTTGACCTCGACCAATTCGCGAGCAAACTCTTCGAAGTTGTCTCTGTCTCTGACGACACTGATGGAATTGATGCCAAGGAGCTTACCGAACTGCAGCGCGTACTGGCCCACAGCCGAGTTACCTGCATTTTGGATGAACCAGTCCTTTCCTGGGGTCAACTTGACGTAGTGGGTCAACATGAGGTACGCACTCAATGGGTTGACGCTGATGGTGGCTGCTTGGTTGACACTTAGACCATTGGCCTTACCGTTGGCAATTGACTGCTTTGGGTTTGGAATCTTGATGAAATGGTCCTGGGTGCCCAAAGCATGGGTTCTCCATGTCCCGTAGTTGACTTCCTTAGGCACGACCCAATCTCCGACTTGGAACTCGGACGAATTGGAATGCAAGACTTCAAACAATCCTTCATTCCCACACACTCTCACAGGAGTGGCGGTGCCGAATTCACTGGTGGGCTCCGGCTTGGATGGATAAACACCTTCGATCTGGTTGATATCGGAGGGGTTGACCGGAGCAGCAATAGTTTTCACCACTAATTGTCCCTTTTCTAACTTGGTCTCATCAATTTCGAAAGAGTGACTCTGCAATACTTCGGATGGTTTGCCATGGTCTGCGTAGACCACTATGTGGGATGTAATCATACTTCTTTGCTGTTGACGTAAGATGGCTGGAATACTACGCTTAAAGGCGAACATGGTTTTTGCTATATTTAAAAAGTTGCGCGACAACCAGAAGTTAAGTAGTGGGGAAGCACCCCATTGGAATTGTGGTTCCACGGATGTACTTCTAACTCGTTCTATTACAAATACGAAAGATATCGGTGGACGAGTACAACTGGTTTGGTTATTTGGCGCCTGCTTAGCCAATTGTCCGGACAATTACAAATACTCTCCGTGCCCCAGAGTGGTGAAAGCTACTTTTCCACGGAAGCGCGCTACCAAAAATGAAAAATCAAAAAATAACGACAACTGCAGGATTCGAACCTGCGCGGGCAAAGCCCAAAAGATTTCTAATCTTTCTCCTTAACCACTCGGACAAGTTGCCTTTTATATAATTTGAGTGTACGGTGCAGTTCCATACCCTGAACATCACATCAGTGAGGTGTACCATGAGAAGACACTTGGTAGAGCAATGAATTCACCCAATTGCTCAATAGTGTGCCGCCAACTATCTAGCAGTGTATTTATATCTTTCTTACAGAATTCATCTACAGATCTGAAATTTAGAAACATTGCATTAAAGTCATTGTCAGAAAGAAGGTCGATCCTTTTAACATTGAAACAACCGTGAATCGTAATTACACCTATCCAAACTCATTCTAAGTATAATTGATTGATAAATAACTACCCATCCCGTAGTATTCAAGCTTGTTTGCGGAAACCAGTGCTCCTTTATTCTTCCTTCTTCTCGTCCTTGTCCTTCAACTCTGCCTTTGCTTGGAGCTTCTTCATCTTGATGTTTTGATAGGTCCCGGTAACAAAGTACACGAAGTTGAAGAATACGACCCACAACTCAGGAGGAACAAACTTTTGTGCCACAATAAGTGAGACGAGTGAAGTGACCAAGGACGTACGAAGAATCAAGCGGTAGTTCTTCTTCAAAGATAATCTGGCGTAGTATGCGATCTTCTTGAGATTGTCCGACAAGGAGGAGAACTTGTCAACAGTATACTGGGAAATGATCCCGACCCAGGCCGTGTATAATGCACTCAATAATGGTGTAACGGTAGATAAACTAACCAAGATCTGCAAGACCTTCTTCCCAGAAGATAAAGGAGGTTTGAACACCTTGTTGATCTGGGCGTACATGGTATGGGAGATTGGTGTTGCAATCAAACTCCCGTAAAAGATCATTGTCAACAACTTGAGACTGAGGACGTGCTTGACCTTCTTATTGATGATGGGAATGGTGCACTCCTTAAACTGGCCGGTCCAGATCAGCGCAATCGTCTCATTGAGGCCAAGAAAGATACCCGTAGTCACTGCCTTGGTGAGAAGTGGGTACTTGACAAGGTATTGGAGGTACTTTTTGTTTAAATTGGAAACAGACATTGAATACGAAAGGGTTTCGTAGTAATTGATAATTATAAGATCTGGTGGAAATCTCCGAGTTTGTTATCAAACGCGCGTAAGGCGCCGGCTTCTGGATTCGTAGACGAATGAACCACCATCGGCAGCAACGATCATTTCAAAAAAAATCAGACACATTGGCGTCAACTTGTGGGCACAGCTGTTGCCCCTAGAGGGTTTCGCCAGAGAAACACGTCTCTGAAGGTGCTCTGTGGTAGCGAGGGCCCTACAGCACGCTGGAAGCCAGAAAGTCACGTGACCAAACTATTCCTGTTTTGGGAAAAGAGTGCGGAGGGGAAGTTTGGAATGGGTCCAAGACCCCGGTCCATTGGCCGCCCCTCCTCCAGGTTCACCAGCAGCTGAAAATCTGGAAGGCCCCTTCGTTCATATACATAACTGACTTCAACTCGGTGCTTCGGACTTTTTGAAACAGCGCCATATATATGGATGACCCCCGCCAGAGACGTCATTCCCCATCTCCACACCAGGGCTCGATGCCAGGGCTGCAGTATTTTCTTGAAGGCAGAATCATTCATTAAGTCCTGGGAGATCTTCCACATTACATCATAGTTCCGTATTCAAAGCTTTGCTACACTGAAACAAAACCCCCATCTCAGAATTCAGATCCTGAAGGTTGCCCCTGGAGAAATACAATCCGCGCAGAAACACTTGCAACGCTCCACCTACACCCCCCCATTGTATCCCCACCCACATCGCTAGCCAAGCTTTAATTGTTCCGAGACTTGAGCGTGGAAGCTCGCTTTACGAGAACAATTGTAACGTTGTTGGGTTTTTCTAGGCCAGAGTTCGAGACGTTAGTGTTATGACCGAGCCTTAGTAAATCTAGTAGTAATATATTGCAATGTTTGATACCAGACTTTTAGCGCATATTAATAGTTTAATAAACTCGGAAGGTTTGAACTCTTCCCAACAATAGCGTACTCTGCATACAATAGCCTCTACTATTACTGCGTACCTGGGGCAGGGTTTGGGGTAATACAAGATGAGACGCCTACTTGCATTAATTAAGCTACTCAACATAAGATCATATCTCCACTTTTAATTTCATTTGCACGTACTGCAATAACTTCTCTTTTCAAGATGACGACTGAATTTTTTTTTTTACACCCCGGATTTGGTAATTAGAATTGGAGTTGCAGTAGAAACGTAGGCGAAAGCTTGGCTAGATGAAAAGACGGAATATCGAGCAATTGACCTTTGAGGCGGAACTGGTACCTTGTGGCCAGAGAATTAGCTTTGCTTAGGTGTTAGCTGGGGAAACAGAGTTATACGAAAGGAAATTAGCCATGCGAGACGCTCTGCCATGTACTCCATGATTCCCCAGACTACCCCAGAAGGTGCTTTGTCAGAAGAACAGTCTTGCCCGTGCAAGAAGTGAAACAAGAGTTTCATGTTAGTCTCCTGTACACAGCCGTCAATTCCACACATTCAGAGGAATACAAGAGTGCTTAACCAATGTGGTACAAACGTGTTATGAACACAAACTCAACGCTGTTCTTCCGTTGACGCCAATTGAGGGTTCATAACCAATCATTCAGCTTCGTACGCACCAGGAAACAGAGCCCAACATCAAACGGGCAAACACAAGTGCTCCACACCGGTTGCCTTATCATTGTTGGGCGTAGATCCAGCGCGTAATTGTCCCCGAAACATCCATATGCTGATTTTTCTATTAGTAAATTGGCTGCGTTTTGAGTTTCGAAACCTGCCAAACTTCGTTACGCACCCTGATCTTGCGGGGCCCCAAAACCTCAAGTCACTATAGCAAAAAAAAATATTAATAAAAGAAACTTGCGTTGGAAACAAATTTAAAGAAGCAAAAATCCTCGATAGTTGCTATTATCATTGATCAAGCCATTCTAGAAATGTCTGAAAAAGTTGATACTACCGCCGCTCCAGCAAAGGATGCAGGTTTGTTTGATAATTCCTCTGAGTCTCTTGACCACAAGAAGAGCTCTGGTTCCTTCAGTGAGGAAGGCGAAGACCAATTGATTCTTCCAACCGGTGAGCAAAACATCTTGAGTCAATATACCGAGAAGCAGGCTATGCAAATGGGTCGTAACTACGCTTCCAAATACAACTTGGACCCAGACTTGTTCGCCAGAGCCGCAGCCGTTGCTAGAGCTCCAAATGATTTCAACTCTATGAGCTTCCTTTCCGAGCAAGAAAAGGTTGCTTTGAACAAAGAAGCTACTCACATCTGGCATGTACCAACAAAGTTGTTTGCTGTTATTGCCTTGGGTTCCATGGTTGCTGCCGTCCAAGGTATGGATGAATCTGTCGTTAACGGTGCTACTCTTTTCTATCCAAAGGCCTTTGGTGTCGACAAGTTGAAAAACTCGGACTTGATTGAAGGTTTGGTCAACGGTGCTCCTTACTTGTGTTGTGCTATTTTCTCCTGTTGGACTTCTGATCTCTGGAACAGAACTTTGGGTCGTAAGTGGACCATCTTCAGTTTGTGTATTGTCTCTGCTCTCGGTTCTATCTGGCAAGGTTTTGTCAACACCTGGTGGCACTTGATGATTGCAAGACTTTTCTTGGGTATTGCTGTCGGTGCTTTGTCCGCTACTGTTCCAGCCTATGCAGCTGAATGTGCCCCACCAAGAATTCGTGGTGCTTTGGTTATGATGTGGCAATTCTTTACTGCTGTCGGTATAATGTTTGGTTACGTTGCATGTCTTGCATTCTACCACGTTCCAGACCGTGGAATTGGTGATGGTTTGAACTGGCGTTTGATGTTGGCTTCTGCCTGTATTCCAGCTCTTATTGTCTTGTTCCAAGTTCCTTTTGTTCCAGAATCTCCAAGATGGTTGATGGCTAAGGGAAGACACCAAGACTCTTACGAATCCTTGAAGTGCTTGCGTTCTGAAGAAATCTCTGCTGCCAGAGATTGTTTCTACCAATACGTTTTGTTGCAAGAAGAAAACTCGTACGACGTTCCATTTTTCAAGAGAATTATCGAATTGTTTACCGTCAGAAGAAACAGAAACGGTGCTTTGGGTGCCTGGATTGTCATGTTCATGCAACAATTCTGTGGTATTAACGTCATTGCTTACTATTCCTCTTCTATTTTCGTTGACTCTGGATTCTCTGAAGTCACTGCTATGTTGGCATCCTGGGGTTTCGGTATGATCAATTTCACTTTCGCCATTCCAGCTTTCTTCACTATTGATAAGTTTGGTAGAAGAGGTTTGCTTTTGACCACCTTCCCATTGATGGCCGTCTTCTTGTTGATTGCTGGTTGCGGTTTCTTGATTGACGAGGACTCTAATCCAAACGGAAGATTGGGTATGATTATCACAGGTGTCTACCTCTTTGCATGTGTCTACTCCTCTGGTGAAGGTCCAGTTCCTTTCACTTACTCTGCAGAAGCCTTCCCATTGTACGTCAGAGATGTTGGTATGTCTTTTGCTACCGCCACCTGTTGGTTCTTCAACTTTATCTTGGCTTTCACATGGCCACGTTTGCAAAAGGCTTTCACTCCAACTGGTGCCTTTGGTTTCTACGCTGCTTGGAACGTTGTTGGTTTCTTCTTAGTATTGTGGTTCTTGCCTGAAACAAAGGGCTTGACCTTGGAAGAATTGGACGAAATTTTCTCTGTTCCAACCTACGAACATGCTACATACCAAACCAAGGAATTATGGAACGGCCTTCAAAGACACGTTTTCAGAAGAGATGTTCCACGTCAAGCTCCATTATACGGAAAGCACAGAATGGCTGTCACCAACCCAGAGTGGAACGAAAAGACCGAAGTTTCTCACATTAACTAATACTGGAGCATGCATACTCTGGCGCAAGCATATACTTGCTATTTCAATTCTTATCTTATACTAAAGAAAATCACGACACAACTTGATTGTTGAAAAGTTAAATGGACGATATTCATAAACGCCTGTAAGCCAATTCGATTATAAGCGAAGCTCAATTTCAAGAGGGTTCGACGTATTCAGGGGTCCTATGAGGCTAAAACTTGCTCCAATATGGTATCTCAAGTCATCTCTCTATTCGCATATGCACCGCGTGCCATGATTTCGTTACCAGTTTAGACATTCCTTCCCCCACCGGATTCTGCCAGCCACAAAAAGCGTTTTACGAGATTCTTTAGGTTGGGGTTTGGTGCAAGGGGCAGGGTTTAGTGGGGTTAGTTCATGTTTTGCAGCCTGCAAAGCGACGTACATTTTGACACATTTTTGCAGCTTCGCTTTTTTTCTTAGCGTGCGTGCGCAGCTGCAAGAAGACGTACAGAACGCTTTCTTGCTTGCTATTAGCCAATGCTGCTCGAGGTGTGGAGCCCGAGAAATCCTGAAAAAGGAAACCTAGGTGCATAGCTTAATATGTATGCTATCTCATGTTGCCCTAGATAATAGAATAATTGCGTTTGCGAAGCGGCTATAGTTTTTCCTGACCTGTTTTACGGAAATATGAGGGCAAAACAGTAGCAGGCTCTGCTAGTTCCAAGAAAGTGTATGGCAGTAATGGAGCTCGATGTGAGGTATTTGAACCTACTGTAACTGGTTGGTGCCGCGTGAATGGCTCCACAGTTCTTAGCCAACACCATTATCGTATGTCTGCCACTGTTCTTCTCTACATTAATGCTTAACTACATGCACCCCACTTATTGCTAAATATTTTTCTACGTTGCTCTTTCTTCTCGTATATCTACCCTTACCACCCCTCACATTGCTGTCGGTCACTGTTTCAGAAAGTGGGGCCAGGGATTTGCAGCCAGTCACGTGGTCGGCAATAATTTTGGATACCCGAAGGTAGGAAGTCAAGAAATAGCGTGCCCCCTAAGTGATACAGGAGTGCTAGAACAGTTCCTATTATACTGGGGAGTAGCTGTCGGCGCAGCAATATTATTTCGAAGACACTCATTCTAAGGGTCGCAAGAGAAGACGACTTAAGCAAGCCAGTACACACTCGTGTGATCGTAACGCGATGCAAGTCGACCACCCTACATCCATTGTACGGTGTTTTAAACGTAAAATTCGGCCACAGAGTAGGCTAGATGCGTTGAAACCAATTGTTGCTCATACGTTTTTACTTCCCCCCATCTTCTCATACATAAGCATCCGTGCTCTTACTATTACATTTTCTTGCATTTTCTAAAACCGGAATATCAAATACGTCAAACCACCTAATAATCCATAAACGAATATTCCGAAGCCCCCCGGGAAAGTTTGAAGGAGACAAACTATGAGACCATCAAAGGGTCTTTTACATGGACGGCTGAAACACAAGATCTGAGGCAGGGCCCGAGCCACAAAACGAGGTTCAACAACCCTGAAAGAATCCAAAGCCTATTTTAAATTTATGAAACCCCAACAACCAAAGGACTCGGTATTAATCTTATACCTCGGAGAATATACCCCACATGAAAGTGGAAGTTTGCAACCAGAGTTAATTATGGATGGGGTGGGGATGGGGAGTGTTGAGTGTTTAGAGCCAAGACCTCAACGATAGATCAATAAGGTTTCTGAGTTGGGTCACGACCGGAGACAAGAAAATCGAGAGCGCCTGGATAAATTGAGGGATTCCTGAAACAGTATGCTTCAAAAGTAGTGTTTCTCCGTGGTCGGTGAGTAAGGTGCCAAACCAGGACCGGAATTAGGCAATTATACAGAAGTGGTAATAGACGCGAGAAACTTGGGGGGTGAAGGGAGGTATGACGAATGAAGTGGAGGGAAGCTGATCAAATGTGGTGGGGTTGCTAATGACAAAAGATTGCACGAGTGGGGGTACACTAAGGTAGAGCACGATTGCTCCAGCTTGCAGCATAGCAAAGGTTGTATGAACAAGCCTTCAAAGCTAGCACTATGTCATAGGTCACCCATGTATGGTTATCACCAGCACCAGCACTCATGTACACGTCAAATAATCCGTGTTTTATCCCTCTTTTGGTCACCTGGGGGACGGTCGTCTAGACACGCTCCAGAAAACATACTCTCAGACATTTTGAGAATGATGTCATAACACAGCAGTAGCAAAGAAATATCAGAACATACCATTTTTTGCCTAGCAGAACATGAGCACTTTTGGAAACATACGAGATATACAATAAGTTGGGAACACGTATCTCTTGTAGGAGCATGAACGTCTGGGGTCTAGAGGCTGTGCATACATAGTAATAAAGGGGCTAGTCGAAGAAAGATAACTCGTACCATTATGAGCAGACTGTAAGCAAGTGTGTCAATTGATAACACCGAACTTAGTTTTCGATCAAAAAAGAAGGAGACGCAAGCTTCTCCGCAATAGTGCCTCTATTATCCCGGTAACTGTGCCTGCTCCCCCCACATAGCAATATCCTTGAAAAAGCTCATGCCGTAGGGTTACGGGCCCTATCCTCCAACAAAAGAAAAATGTGACAAACCTTTAGACCATACAAGCTGAAAACGGAAGGGAGCCCTTTGTCCAAGAAACCAGAAAGTTGAGTGGGATATAAAAGGCAGACAATCCCCCCTCGATGTTGTAAAAGGTCTCCAGTTTATTTTTAACCTTTTTGCGACAATGAGTGAACACGAAAAAGGTGCAGCAACAGATGTTGGGTTGTTTGATAACTCATCTTCCGGCGAATCTGCCTTGCACAAGGCCACTGACGACGACTCTGTCGTCACCGACTCCTCGAAAGATCAAAATATCTTGAGTCAGTACACCGAGGCTCAGGTTATGCAAATGGGTAGAAATTATGCAGTCAAGCATGAAATGGACCCTGAATTGTTTGCGAGAGCCGCAGCGGTTGCAAGAAGACCAGGCGAGTTCAATTCCATGAGTTTCCTTAGCGAACACGAAAAGATAGCGTTGCACACGGAACTCACCAAGAAGTGGCACTTGCCCTCGCGTTTGATTGCGGTCATTGCCTTGGGTTCCATGGCCGCAGCCGTCCAGGGTATGGATGAGTCTGTCGTGAACGGTGCAACGCTTTTCTACCCAAAGGCGTTTGGTGTCGACAAGTTGAAAAACTCGGACTTGATCGAAGGGTTGATCAACGGTGCTCCTTACTTGTGTTGTACATTTGCTTGTTGGACTTCTGATCTCTGGAACAGAAACTTGGGGCGTAAGTGGACCATCTGGGGAACTTGTCTCATCTCTGCAGTCACGTGTATCTGGCAAGGGTTTGTCAACAACTGGTGGCACTTGTTCATTGCCAGATTCTTTATGGGTATTGGTATTGGTGTCAAGAGTGCCACTGTTCCTGCCTATGCAGCCGAATGTACGCCCAAGCATGTGCGTGGTTCCTTGGTTATGTTGTGGCAGTTCTTCACGGCCGTGGGTATCATGTTTGGTTATGTTGCCAGTTTGGCCTTCTACTACGTCCCAGACCGTGGCATTGGTGACGGTTTGAACTGGCGTTTGATGTTGGCTTCTGCCTGTATCCCTGCTCTTATTGTCTTGGTGCAAGTTCCATTTGTCCCAGAATCCCCAAGATGGTTGATGGGTAAGAACAGACACAACGACGCCTTTGCATCGTTGAAAGAGCTCAGAAAGGACGAGATCTCCGCCGCTAGAGACTGTTTCTACCAATACGTCTTGTTACAAGAGGAACACAGTTATGATGTGCCATTCTTTAAGAGAATCTTTGAGATGTTCTCTATCACCAGAAACAGAAACGGTGCTTTGGGTTCCTGGATTGTCATGTTCATGCAACAATTCTGTGGTATTAACGTCATTGCTTACTATTCGTCCTCCATTTTTGTTCAGTCTGGATTCTCTGAAGTCACTGCTATGTTGGCGTCCTGGGGTTTCGGTATGATCAACTTTACGTTTGCTATTCCGGCATTCCTCACGATCGATAAGTTTGGTAGGAGAGCGTTGCTTTTGACCACCTTCCCGTTGATGGCCGTCTTCTTGTTGATTGCTGGTTGTGGTTTCTTGATCAACGAACACACCAACCCTAACGGAAGATTAGGTATGATTATCACGGGTATCTACATTTTCTCGTGTGTGTACTCGTCTGGTGAAGGGCCGGTTCCTTTCACCTACTCGGCCGAGGCGTTCCCCTTGTATATCAGAGATCTTGGTATGGCCTGGGCCACATCCACCTGTTGGTTCTTCAACTTTATCTTGGCTTTCACCTGGCCCCGTTTGCAGAACGCCTTTACACCTACCGGTGCCTTTGGCTGGTACGCGGCTTGGAACGTTGTTGGTTTCTTCTTAGTCTTGTGGTTCTTGCCTGAAACAAAGGGCTTGACCTTGGAAGAATTGGACGAAGTCTTCTCTGTGCCCACCTTTGTACACGCCAAGTACCAAACAAAGGCTTTCTGGGGCGGTATTCAAAGACACATTTTCAGAAAAGATGTTCCAAGATTACCGCCATTGTACAACCACCAAAGATTGGCTGTTACCAACCCTGTTTGGAACGACAAGGCCGAGGTGTCCCATGTTGAACAAGAAAAAGCTTTGTAATATCAGTCTATTACTTTTGATAAATTGATTGATTTGTATACTCTAGAGTATATTAATGGCCCTATTGTGGGTATATGATTAATGTGATGTCTGTTAATGATTTGTAAGGATGTAGGGATGTGTACGGATATATAGAGGGATATCTATGGTAGTTTGAGTAATGGAAACGAGTGGAGTGGGATTCTACCATGTAATTTCAGGTGTTTTCCACTAATTTCATATACGTTGACGTCTGAAGAGTTAGTTCGAGAAATCGTTTTCTATATCGGTTCATTGATTGTCTTTTATCGACATGAATACACTCAGGATCGACTGACTCTTGTATCGACATGAATATAGTCGACATCATTTTGAAGAATTCACTATATTTAGATCTGAGGGGTATACACATGTCTGACTACCCAAAGCTGATCCCCCAAAGTCGAAACAACCAACCCTGATCCCATAGTCGAAATGTGATCCCCACCCGAAGCTCCAAATTCCCGGGAAGTTTTGAACAAAGGGGTGGCAGATGTGAGGGGGAGCTGGAGCTGGTAACAGGAGGTGAAACGCCTGTGAACAATCGATAGGTTGTACGGCCGCTGTTGCAGCGCCAAAAACCAAGGTACAGGGGTACAGACGCGTCCACAACAAGTAATCTACCCACGCAACTAAGGCAGACTATTTGGCATGGAGCCCAATGCTGTGCTTAGTGGCTACCTCTACACTTGTCCAATATTATCTAATCTTACATATACAAGACAAAGATTAACCTACAAAAAGATAGCCGTGCGTGAGGGCCTAGAGCCCATGGATGGAACTAGCAAAGCTTCAATCAAGACACATACCAAGCCAGAAAGCTGCAAACAAAAACTGAACAGGCAATTTCAACCAGCTAGAGTTTAAACAGGTCGTTCAAACAGTTCAAACAGGTCGTTCAAACAGTTCAAACAGCTAGAAATTAGACAACTAGTTAGACGGTGGAGTCCTGAACAGGACCAAACTCCAAAGCCAGATTGGTTAACAGGCTCAGCACACATCTCAAAGACGCCTTGCACGTCAAAGCTTACCTCAAAAATTCTCTTAAATATGAACCCAACTTGGTGGCACCATCTTCCAAAGCGTCCTTCAACATGTCCAAATCTTGGTTAGCGTTACCCGAGAACTTGGAGGCAAAGTCCCTGGCACTGGCTTCCAAATCACCGAAACCATTGTTTGCGTTGGCAGCAGCTCTTTCCTCATCTTCGTCCTTACCGAAATAAGAGGAGGAGGAGATGGAAGTTGCACCGCTGAAATTTTGTAATCTAGCCTTTGCTTCTTTGTTGGCTTCTTCATCGAAAAGTGGGCCTCTACCAAACATTTCATCTGATGAGATCCCCTTTTGGCTTCCAAACTTCTTGGAAACTTCTCCGGTGTACTTGACTTCTGCGATTTTCTTCTTGGTGGAGGGAATGACGTTAGCACCTTGGGTCATACCGAAACCCAACTTCTGGAACTGCTGGGTGGTTTCCTTCACTGCGGGTGGTTCTGCAAGAGATTCCTTCTTGTTAAGCGATAATCCACCGCTGGAAGAGTCGGACTTGACGAGAGGTTTGATGGCTGGGGTGGCTGCCGACGGAGCAGGCTCTGGCTTGTAGCCCAACTTCTTTGCTTCAGCTTCCTCCTTCTTGGCTTGCTTTTGGATTTGGTCGAAATCGATTTCCTCCTCCACCTTTCTTGCCTGTAATCTGGATGCTCTTGGGCCGGAGCCCTTCGTGGAGAGAATGGACTTCTTTGGGGCAGTTCCGTTGTTCTTCAACCTGGAGGCCGCGGTACGCACACTAGGAGCAGCGGTGGCAGGCTTCTTAATGCTCAAGTCGTCAGTGGACCCATTCGGGGTCATGTTTAAGGGAGACGGAGTGCCGACATTCAGCTTCTTGTTCCACGAGGAAAAGAAGTCGTCCGCGTCCGAGGGCTGGGGAGAGCTGGAGGACGAGGCCGAATCATTCAAATCATCCAAACTAACTACCTCAGGGTGCTTCTCGGCGTCCCTGGCAGACTTTTCAGCCAACTTTTCCTTGTACTTCTTTGCGACGGGAGAGGTGTACTTTGCGTTGACATCAACACTGCTCTTGTTGTTGGAGACATACTGAGACCCACCGTTCTTCTGGTAAAAGTCCTTGGCGGCCTGGTTGCCTCCAAACTTGAAGTTTCTCAATTGATTTCTCTGCCACGAATCCAAGTTGGACGACTTGACAAACGAAATATGGACCCCCAAGTTTCTGTGGACTGATGAACAGTCCAAGCACAAGAGAATCCCAAACGGAATAGACGTCCATGTAGGGTTCTTGTTGGAGCAATCAAAGCAAACCTGGTTGATGGCATCCTTACGTAACCTGGAAAATACTGCTTCAACCTCCTCTTTGGTAGCAAACTCAGACATGTTGATCTGTTATTATGGACTGAGTTTTTATTTCGCTGGCAACATTTCAGTGCGTATACAACTTTTTGCGGGAGCAACTACGGGTATTCCCCAGATGTGCTGTAGGGGCAAGTACGCGCTTGTTAGGTTGACATGGAGGTGGGAGATGAATAAGCAGGCAGTACAGCTCTACGTAGGGGTATGTTTCTTATGAATATTAGGTGTATTCAGCCAACGGTCGATACTACACCTATTGATCTGCAAATCGAACGCGATAATGGTCATACGCCTACAATGTATAGTATCTACACGCTAAGTTTTTATAAACTGGAGGAAAAGGGCATAAAGTAGGTCAAATCAGTACTCAGACTAGTTGGGTTACATGAATTTGATAATATAATTATGGATCAACAAAATTCTCCTTAGAAGTTCTAGAGAAATAGGTAACTCTAAGAATATAACTCAAAAACTTGATAAAAATTTGAAAACTATCTTGATTAAATATACCTGAAAACTTGATTAAATATACCTGAAAACTACCTTGAAATCTAAGAATATATCGAGTTATGCCATAACTCAAACACTCATCCTATACCACTCAATATTCTAGAACTTACATATACCATTTCTCAAAATAATATCACTCACCAGGGATCCAGAGATCATACTCAAATCTACATTTCTCAATCATGGCAACCTCATATTAAACTATTTACATCAATGGAAAGGTCTGGAGCCACCACGAGCAAATTCAAGAACCTTCCAACCATCAGTAACCTTGTTGTCAAACTCTTCTGGGACTCTGGTCAAAACCAAAGCATAAGTACTCAATTGAATGTGATCTTCAGTACCAGCAGCAATTTCCCCGGTCTTGGCCTTTCTATACAAGTGGATTTCTTGAGCTCTGCAACTGACAACAATGGCAGGAATATCGTTAGGTTGGAGCAGTTTGCAGGTGACAATGTCCACTCCTCTAATGTCCAAGATTCTTCCGTCGGAAAACAAGCCTTGCTGGATGAACTGCTTGTTGTTAGCTTGCCAGACGTTGAAAGGAGCCTCACTCAACCACTCTTTCAACACCTTGTCGTCGTTTTTAATGTATGCATCCAACAATTCTGGAATGATGTAATTGGTTAAGGTCTTCTGGAAGTCTGTGAGCATGAAGGATGGGTCCATCAACTTCAACTGCTTGACGACCTTGGCCTGCTCGGTTTCAGCAAAGGCCCCGGTCACCTTCTCGACAATGGTTCTGATCAAGGCAATCAACCCGTTTTCCGATTCGTCCCACTTTTCCTTCAAGTACACATATCCTCTGCCAATAGGGCTCTTGAGCTTGAAGTCTTCCCACTTGTCGCCTACAGAAGGCCCGGTGGCCTTGTGCTCTGTGGATACAAGCGCTCCACCAGCGTCTTCGTTCTCTCTAACAGGCGCTTGGTACCCGCGCTTCAACTTTTCTTCCAACTCCTTCTTTCTCAACTGCTCTCTTTGTTCCTTGGTCAAGAAACCACCGTAACTCGTCGAGGACCCGTCGTCAATCACGTTCGACACATCCTTGTACACCTGGGTCTTTCTGACAGGCTCGAACGCCTTGTCGGCAGTCTCGGCGGTGTAACGCACACCGGTCCTGACTCCTTGTCCCACTGGAGAGTCCCATGCCTTGACAGCAACGTCTCCCACGGCACCCGCAGTCTTCTTGACGATCTTACCCGCTGCAGATGTTCCCTTTTGAGCCCTATCGTATGCTTCCTTGGCTCTTTTGAAAGCTTCAGACTCGGCAACTCTGCCTGACTCGTCTTGCAAAGCTTTGATGTTTTCCTTTAATTCATTCGACTTCTTGACTTCGGATTTAAAGGTGTCAAAGAACACCTTCAATGGACTCTGTCCTTGAGGAGGGTCGTTCAACCTGACCGAAGATGCGTGAAACGAACGACTCAAACATGCTTGTAAGACCTGCTTCTGTCCAACGCTTTTAATTATCCTAGAACTTAACATGTGGCTATGGTGTTGAGGGGGATCTAGGTCCTATCTATGTACATGAGCTTGCCGCCACTAATGATGAAAAATTTGTAAAACGATGGGCGACATAAGTGACTGCGATGTCGCACCTGCTCCGGGAACCAACCAGTTGGGCTGCCTATCACAAGAAAAACATGCAGTATGTGGATGCGAGCGCTCATCCAAGTAGTGCTTTTGTTTCTGTAGCTCCTTGGTCGTTTTTACGGGTGTTTCTACTGCTACCGTGGAGTTGAAGTGAAATGTCGTTCTGCCCGCTGCGACTTAACCCCATGCTCAACAAAGCTCATACTACAATGCTGCTCACACTCTTGATGATGGACCAAATGGTACCCCATACGCATATTTATTACCGTGGCCCTCCATGTACTTTGAGCATTTCGTTTTCATAGGTCCTCCTATAGACGAATTTGTGTTATTACCAGAGGCATCTCTGGTTGCCCCAACAAATGAGATAATTGAGGGATTGGCTCCACAAACCTCTGATGCCTCGCTTTCTTTCTTGAATTACCCAGCAATCATTTTGATTACCTCCTCCTCTAGCTACTCTTCGACCTCCTCTAGCTAGCTTCTCAGCTACCTCCCCTTAAAATTTTCCCACATATGCAAACCCTTTGCCAATCCGTATATAGCCGCAACTCCAACAACCCCCCACTCCAAATTCTTCAAGAACCTTGCCTGTGAACGCTCAATCTCAACCGCCTTGGAGTAAGGTATATCGCTTCTGAAGGAAATCATCAGGTACATTGGAATCCACTGGAAAAGTCGTCCGTTGACGTACTTCCCCAACACGTAGTCAACCTTCTTCCGTATCAAGTAAAATCTATCCACCACTTTCAGGGACATTTCGTAGTAGTTATCCATAGCCAACTTGCAAATCGTATCTAAATCTTTCTTTCTGGTGAGTGAGTATGCCTTGAAGGCTTCCAGGACATCAAAGTTGTGTTCCTCAATCAACTCCATCAATACTCTCACGTCTTCAAAACCACAATTCATCCCTTGGCCATAGAATGGCACCATTGAGTGTGCTGCATCGCCAATTATCAAGGCACGTCCGTTGGGGCTGTGATATGGGTACGCATTGATCTGCAAAAGGGAACCTCTAGGATTTGACGTGAACACTCTTCTGAGCTGTTCTTCGCCAATCAACCCTAAAGCATCCCCAAAACTTTTCTTGAAAAACTCAATAAACTCCTGCTCGGTCTTGAAAGACTCGATCAACTCCCATGACGAGAAAAACGTGGACGTAAAACTGCCATCTCTATTAGGTAGGGCGATCAACATGTAGTTGTCTCTAGGCCAAATGTGCAAATGGTTGGGAGAAATCTGGAATTGACCGTCGGATCCAGCAGGAATAAAGAGCTCCATATACTGCATGTCAATATACTGCTGGCTGATGTTCATTCTCATGGACTTTTGCAACTGGTACCTGAACTGCGAGTGGGAGCCATCACAGCCCACAATGAAATCAAACTCAAACGACTTGTTTTCTTTGGCCTCCGAGTCGTAGAAGGTCAAGATCGGACAGTCGGACTTCAACTTCTCAATGTTGACCAACTTATGGTTGAAAAGCAAGTTGATTTCGTGGGTGGAATGTCTGATTTCATCAAGCAAAAACTCATTGAGGTAACCACGATCAATCGAGTTGATGGCCTCTCCAAACAACCCGTACAATTGAGACTCACTAGTGTTATCCAACTTGTGGATCATTCTCCCCTTCATGGGTATAATGTGCTCCAACAACCTCTCAGTCATGTCCTCGTTGACATACTTGAGTGTTCGGATCCCTCTCTCACTAACAGCCAAATTGATGGATTTGGCGCCTGATGACTTGACGGTCTTGGGGTCTGGTCTTAGCTCAAAAAGCGTCACCGCAAACCCCTTGGCTGCAAACGCCAACGCAGTCAAACATCCCACTAGTCCGCCCCCAACAATCCCTACTCCCTGGAGCCTATTGTTTTCTTCAATCATGTAGTTGGAAAATTTGTTTTTTATGGTATGATCTGTTAAGGGTGAGACTTTGGCCCTGCTTTTTGCCACGCCAAGTGACAACAACAATTAGCGACCCAGGTTGTAGGGTGAATGCAACATCGATAAGCTAGAGTATAATATGGGCTTGTCAACAGCGAAAAAGTGCCTACAGTTGTTAGTCTACCGCTATCTCGTGGGTCCCAGACATGGTCACTAGGCCCTGATTCATGCAGTGCGCTCACTACGGCTCACACGAGAGGGTGTGACTACACAAATCAGCGTAATGCCATGCCACTAAGCTACGCAAACCTCCTACCCAAAAAAAGAACAAGCAGACCCAGCGTAGGGTGTTGTGATGGGGACAATGGCACTGAGGACAAGCGGGCCGATCGTCCTACGCAGTTCTCACAATGGGCGGATATTTAAGGTTGGCTGCGAAATCGTCAGATCCGATGGTTGCCGACGCAATTACTACGCAGCCACAATGACCGCTGGAGTTGGGGTACGCACATTTGGTCTTATATGGAGGAAACCTCTTGTCACTGCCAACACCGTACAATGTGGGTGTGACTGCTGGTCTAGACCTGTGTCCTTTTGTGAGACTTTTGCAGATGAAAGAAGGAGGCTGCTTTTGTTTCTACTTTGGGTAAGACCCAGAGGTTCCGGGATGGTCACAGGGTCCAACGAGGTTTCAACAACATCTAGCAGCCTGGATAAAAGTAAAAGTGCTAAATTAGGTATGTTTTCTCTGATTACTAGGCTACAATCTCCCTACATCAACTTTATTCGTCATACGTTATAGGTATCTAATTCACCTGCAATCTTGTCTTCTTGAGCTCAATGCCCTTCTTGAGCTCAGCAATCTGATCCTCCAACTCTTTATTCCTAACTGCAAACTCCTTGTTTGCCTTGATTGTGTTCTTTAAGTTCTCTTTCATGGTTAGGTTCTCGTACTTGTCTTCCAAATCCAGCTTCGTGATCAAGTATTCCTCTCTCTTCTCTTGCTGAGCCATCAATTGAACTTTAATGGATTCATTCTGATCCAAAATCTCAGCATGTATGACGTTCAAATTCTCCAACTGCTTCTTGATTTCGTTTATCTTCAAGTTCAAATCGTAGTTGACCTCCTTCAAGTTTCTCAACTCGTTGTTGTTCAAGGAATTTATGTTGATGAGGTGGTATTCGTTCTCGTACTTTATAATGGTTGGGCTCTGTTGCAACACATGGAGCCAGTCGATTTCAGGTGCAAAGAAATCCAGAGAGTTGACAAACTCGTTTAATGCATCGCCCTTCAAGCTCAAGATCTTCTCTTGGTTGGCGTAGAAAAGCCAGACAATCAACCGCAACACAAAGTCAAACCCTTCAAACACAACAAAGTCTAGTATCTTAACACCATTGGATGGAGTTTCTTCGAAAAAATTGAACAAAACTCTCTTGTAAAAGTTAATCAAGTTGATCCCTTCAAGGTTGACGTGCATAAACACAGGGTTCAACACATCCTCCATCGACCTGTTCAACTTGTAGAAAAACTCGTCCTTGATGAGATGGTTGAACAACTTGTTGAATTTGAGCAACAAAAACAAGATGTCATCGTTGGAAAGTCCAGGAATGGACTCCAAGATCTTGTAGATGTGAACAATAAAAGAGTTTGGAGGGGTCTCGCCATCTGCGCCTTCCGGTGGTGCTAAGCTGCTCGCAGCGTTGTTTGTGTCCAAACGAGAACCAATCTCATTGTTGTAGTAGTTGAAAACTCGCAAGACGTCCTTGTTCTCCAACTTCAAAATCTCAATGTATGAATCCGGGTGCAATCTGGATCTCTTCAATAAACTGTCAAAGCTTTCTTTGCTGTTAAACTTGTATCTGACCTGCAAAACCTTGCTGTAAATCTTACCCCTTAACTCGTTTGGAATCCCCTTTATGATTTCGTCCTCCAATTCTATAATTTTCCCATCCTTAATAACTTCGTTGTAAAAATCATTCAAGATCTTGCCCCACCATAACTCACTCTTGTCTTCTGTATCAATTGGGAACTTGGCTTCTGGATTTAATGTAAAAAGATCGGAAGCTTCGTTCAATTGTGGTGACGAATACAACTCGTATTGTCTAATGAGTGACACTTTGGAAACCGTGTCTGTAAAAGAGTAGGACAACCTTTTCAGAGGACCTGAAATTCCGCCTGGTGGTGGTACTGGTACTTGGCTAACTATCCCTGACAATGGGCGGTCAGTTGGTGCTGGCACTCCCGCTGGCCCTGTGGAATCGGGTGATCCGGTACTCATGATAACAAGTGTTTAGTACAAACAAACAAACAAACAAGGAGTTAGCGCTATTGGTCACGTGAATTCGGTCAGCTGCAAATATATCGGGGGCAGCTCAGCGGTGTGTTAGAGTCTGTTTGCGCTTCGGTGTAGTAGTGTCCAGAGTAGTGGATGACCTGGCTTTACGGTTACGTCTATTTATGTTTATTATGATTTAGATGCTGTTGTGTTGGGTGGAACTTGTTTTGTTGGTATTAAGCGAGTTCGCCTCAACGCCTCATAATATGCACGATTCAAAACTAGGAAAAGGAATGAAAACTGATTCACTAGGGGAATGACAATGGGGAATGAAGACTGTATCTATGACGGTGGTTCCAATTTGGTTCGCTGTCTATTCATTCTTCCAGCATCCACGATAGCGTATGTTTTGCTGGGTGATGTGACCGCAACCAAGTACTAAATGACACTAAAAACGCATCCACTTATCCACTTCCATCCAAACCAATAACTCTTCTCTTTTTGGACTTGGTGGGAGTTGTGTCTTCCTTAGCAGGACTCTTTGTCATAGATACAAAACTGATTTCATCGTCGTCAATCGATGTTCCAACCCTCCGTTTCAAGTTCACATCTGATTCCGAGATATCACTGGTGATATGCAATTGAGATACCATGTTTAAGCTGTCATTGTAATCTTCATCGTGTTGGATCTTTAGCGATTGGTTCCGGGGTCTATCTCTGTTCTTCTCTAAATTCCTAACAAATGTGTGAATGTGGTTATTAAACTGGGAATCATTCCAGAAATCAAAGGAGGTATGAGGAATCTTGCCAATGTCGTTCACTAGTTCAGACACAATGTCCACCACCTCGTTCGTAGATGCGTAGTCCAACGTTGGCAGGATTTTCTTGAAGATGCTTTTGCTCAATGCCTTCTGTTGAGCAGTAGTGAGGTTCCTCTCCAGAAGGGCATGGATCAAATCGTCTGTGCTGAGTGCACTTTTGTACAGTTCGACCATTCTGCGGTGTTGACTGAACAGATCAAAGGCCTCATCCGATGACTCGTCCTCCGACGTAATCTCCGACATTGCCTGCGAAGACTTGATTGGCGTCGAGTTCTTGATGGGAGATGAAGTTGCTGCTGCAAGAGCACTTGCAATTTGAGAGTCTTCAATAATGCTCTTGGACAGTTCGTCATCCTTTTGAGAATCTTTAACCTCAATACTGGAACTGGTAACCTTTGGATCAAGTGTTCCGTATGAGACTTTGGTTTCTTCCTTTGGCGCCTCTTCTTTCTCAATGTGGTGCTCAGATTGTATTTGCACTGATGAGGTGGTAGACTCTTCATTCTTGTCTTGTTCTTTGGCTTTGCTCTCTGGTTCTGTAGATGCTGCTCTGGATGTTGCTGCACTCTTCATTTCTTTATCTTCGTCCACCATTTCTATAACCTCGACGTCATCTTCATCATCCGCATCGCCTACCTTTGGCTTTTCTTTGTCTCCAACATGCCCAGAGTTCTTCTTTTGCCTTGCAAGTAACCCCAACAAGGTCTTTATCAAGGACTTTCTCATTCCATTTCTCTCAACTTCACTGAAAATTCGCTTCATAACTGCCTTGTAGTCATAATCCGGAAGCATGCTCTTGATGCTTGTTCTCCACAACTGCTCTGTCTCCTCCATGTGGTTGAGCCACTGTTTGACGTTGTAAATAACGTGGATCCCGCAGTCATTGAAGTTGTCTTGCTTAGGCACTCTTGCGCTAGCAATCCTAATAAAATGTGAAGGAACATCGACGTCATGTTTGTCCTTACAATAATCTATGATAAAGGTCCTCAACGGAGTGTTAATGTTGGTGTGTCTTTGGTTGAAGGAGTCAAACACAAAGATTTCTGCGTAATGGAACTTTTTCTTGGGTTTCTCCTCGGGATCATGGGTCTTTGCATGCTGTAAAAGGGTAGGCAAGTTCCGTATGATACAACAATACCAATGTGCGTTTTCGTTAATGGGCATTATAATGTGCGTGTACTTGGTGATATCTACCTTTGTCAACCACCTTTGGATGTTGGAATAGTACGATTTGGAAGACACCAACTTTGTAAAGAAGAATGAGTTGAGAATGAGGATATCGCTAGCTGGCACTAGACTCCTCTCTATAGCTTTCTCAACCTCGTACTCTATGAAAAAATCAATTACTGTATCGTTGATCCAGTCATTGTTGTAAAGGGTCTTGAAATCGTTGGACGTAATCTGGAACAGCTTCTTGCTGTTGAAGCTATACTTGAGGTCGGGAGAAAAGGGTGCCGGGGTTTCTTTCTCAATGAGCGGAGGGTCCTTCTCCTCAGTGTAATCTTTTCTGGGGTTGGCTCTGGTCTGACGTTCCATTCCCATCACCGGGAGCCCATTTCCAAAAAATGCCTTGTTTTCTATTAAGTCCTTCTTTCTCTTGATTTCATACTGTGTCTTGATCTGCGGAACAATCCCCCAGTGAGGGTTCTCTCTGAAAAACTCATGTATCTCATGATCGTTACCAGAGTGTTTAACATGGATGCTCCCCTTTCCATTCCTCAACTCTATCAAAAAGGCGGTTTCCGATAAGTAGAAGTTTTGTAGCCCGCCAATATTAACAATATACTTGTCGATAACCTTGTTGTTTCTAGTAAAGATCAAGCACCTTGTTCGAGTACCAGACACACGAAATAATAGGAGTTCGTTTGAGGTACCTTTAATAGGTGGATTTTGATTTAGTGCAACTGATTTGACTTCCACCAGCCAGACTATGGGTTTCAATTCACTCCTGGTTACGCTTTCACCAGTCGCACACTTAAACACTGGATCTTCCATCGATGGCGGTCTGGTAGGGGTCGTGATCCTACTCCCATTGCTGTTTCTTGGAGGTGTGGGGGTGCTGAGAGTTGAATTCGTAGAAGTTTGTTCACTCATCTGTGCCAACAGCTGTCTTATTTCCTTAGCTTTTGCTAGGGGATCATGCGTTACTCTGTCAGGTGTACGTGTACTAGGTCGATTGTGGATCGAGATCTTGACCGGGGAAGGTCCTGTCAATGTAGACGAAGGTTTAGGACCCCCTCCAACCTTCTTCTTGGTAAGTGACGAGTACAGTCGGGTCGTTAGCCCGTGTCGGGTCGTCATATTCCCCGACTTGTTGGGGGAGTTCATGATGGTTGATTTTTTAGTGATGCGAATTTGTCTCAAGACCCATATACTCAAGCTGCATAATAAACTTAAGGGTTTGGTGAGTTTTGCTTTAGAGTAGACAAAAGGAGTGTGGGCTTGAATAAAGGGCGGGTTTATTGCTAAGAGATATTAGCTAATTTGAGCTTTATTGTGAGGTATGTTAAGGATGTGACTGAAGTGAGCGACGCTTCAACTCAAGTTTACGCTTAGTGTGTTAACCCACATATCAAGACACCAGAATAGACAGTAGGTTTAACCCAATTTTAAAAACTTATGCATACGTTCAACATATACTGGCACTTTTGCTGTCGTTAGTACATTGGACCAACAGAATTGTACCAGAATTTTGCAATAAAACTCACAAAACCTCTGGTTATACAAATACTAGACTAGACTTAAACTCATTGGAGCACTTCAACAGCAAGAAAGTTGATAGTCTGAGACAATTCAGCCATGCCTACTCGTTTTCAGCAACGTAGACAACAATCTACAATCAAAAGTTCTCCTTTATCAACTTTGCCATCAGTCTTTCGCAGCCAACACATGAACAACTTACCGTCATTCCAAGTCTAAGAACCCAATACAGGAATGACATACCAATTCACGGAAGTCATACCTGCACCGTTTGCCTCCCATACGTAAACGGCTGGCTCTAAGCAGGAAGTGGACAATGGTGTGGAAGGAGTTGGAACCAGTGCTCACGTGACCACTTTACCCAAGTGGCGATTTTTTCGAACGCTTAACAATTAACCAACAACACATAGAGATCATGGTAAGTCTGATCCAATAAGAGCAATCGGTCTTGTGAACATGTGTACTAACGTCTATAGGGTCAAGCACCATCAGGAATGCCAGGGGGCAACTCCAAGAAGAAAGATGACAAGAAGAAGGAAAAGCCCAAGTACGAACCACCAGTGGAATCCAAATTTGGGAAGAAGAGAAGAAAAGGACCAGATACTGCAGTTAAGTTGCCAAGTGTCTATCCAAACACCAGATGTAAATTGAAGTTGTTGAAGTTAGAAAGAATCAAGGATCACTTATTGATGGAAGAAGAGTTTGTTACTAATCAAGAAGCATTTCAGCCTACGGAAGCAAGACAAGCAGAAGAACGTGAGAAGGTGGATGATTTGAGAGGCAATCCAATGTCTGTTGGAACATTAGAAGAAATCATTGATGACGACCATGCTATTATTTCCAGTACTGCGGGATCTGAGTACTATGTCAGCATCTTGTCGTTTGTCGATAAGGGACTTTTGGAACCTGGATGTTCAGTTCTCTTACATCACAAGACACTGTCAATTGTGGGTGTTTTGCAAGACGAAGCGGATCCTATGGTTTCGGTGATGAAGTTGGACAAGTCTCCTACCGAATCCTACGCCGACATTGGTGGGTTGGAATCTCAAATTCAAGAAATCAAAGAAGCAGTTGAGTTGCCATTGACACATCCTGAATTATACGAAGAAATGGGGATCAAGCCTCCAAAGGGTGTTATCTTGTATGGTGCACCAGGTACAGGCAAAACATTATTGGCCAAGGCCGTTGCCAACCAAACCAGTGCCACTTTCTTGAGAATTGTGGGTTCCGAGTTGATTCAAAAGTACTTGGGTGACGGTCCAAGATTATGTAGACAAATTTTCCAGATTGCAGCCGAACACGCACCATCGATTGTGTTTATTGACGAAATCGATGCTATCGGTACCAAGAGATACGACTCCACGTCCGGCGGTGAGAGGGAAATCCAAAGAACCATGTTGGAGTTATTGAATCAGTTGGATGGTTTTGACGACAGAGGAGACATCAAGGTCATCATGGCCACCAACAAGATTGAATCCTTAGACCCTGCATTGATTAGACCTGGAAGAATAGATCGTAAGATTTTGTTTGAAAACCCAGACTCAAATACAAAGAAGAAGATTTTGACCATTCACACCTCCAAAATGAGCTTGGCTGAGGACGTCAGCTTGGAAGAGTTGGTGACCTCTAAGGACGACTTGTCTGGTGCTGATATCAAGGCCATGTGTACCGAAGCTGGTTTGTTGGCTTTGAGAGAGAGAAGAATGCAAGTCAAGGCCGACGATTTCAAGCAAGCCAAGGAGAGAGTGCTCAAGAATAAGGTTGAAGAAAATCTCGAAGGTTTGTATTTGTAATAGCTAGAATGCATATGAAAAATGATGATAAAAATGTATTACTCTATAAGTGTTCCGTAACTACAGCACCATCACCAAAGCTCCAGCTGCTTTCGTTTTCCCATTTCCCCAATCATTAACTTACCCATTGCGTGTCCAAAGATACACCCACTGCATGTCCAAAGATATACCCATTGTGAATCTACTATTCAACCTTTTGTTGCTTGAGGTCATTTATGTCCTCAGGGTCCTCGAGTTGTCTCTTGGGGGCCCTTGGTCCAAAGAGTTCCTCGTCATAGTCTGACTCTGGATTGCTGTCTTGGTGCTGGTCCGCCTCAGGGTCTAATAGCAGGGTCAGTTCTTCAGGTACTCCTATTCTGATTTCGTCGTCGTTGGTCAAGAAAGGCAAAGGAGGCATCACAGCAGCCTTGCTCAACTTGATCTTTAGCACTATGGTATCTTTAAACGTAACAGACTTACGGCACAAAGGACACAAACCGGCACCTCTTTTGCCCCTGACTTGTCCACGGGCATTGGACGATGAGATTCCTTGCAGGATGCACTCCAAGCAGAAGATGTGGCCACAGGAAGTGGAGGTTGCTTGCGTTATTTCATCGAAACAGATGGGGCACTGGACTTCTGCTAGCTTCTTGACCACAGTGGGACTGGGTATAGCCTGTGGTGGCGGGTTGTTGAGAAGCGCGTCTGTGTGTTTCTTGAACTCAATAATCTCGATATCATCAGCATCCTCGTCGTCGGAGACGATGTTTATGATGTGTCTTGCCTGGCTCATGAATTCTATTGGATTTCTAATACGAAAAACGAATCGGTTTGTAGATATGCACGTGAGGTTGGATTGCACGTGAGCTAAGTCGTGACCCAAGCACGCGACTGAGAGTGTGAAGAACACGTGACTAGATGTTGCAACTCGAAGTGAATCTGAGCATACAATTGGGTCCACACGTGACCACGTCAATGGCACGTCTTCCCCCCTGTAACAGGGCACACCTACACACTTTTCTTTTGCCTGTTTGACTGTCCCGACCATCAGTTGCCCTTTCTCTGGGCGTATTGTGTTTTTGCCCACCTGAATCTTGGCTCGACACAGTGGTGCTGGTGTACATAGCGACTCACAGCTGCAACAACCAAAGGATTACCCGACAGAACACAAAAGCCCATCAGTGAAAGCACACTGAAACTAGCCTACCGTACATTCCATGTTGTTATTGTATCGTAAAGTCTATCCATCCGTAAAAAAAGCACGCAGTTTGGTATGGGCTACTTTTTAGCAACGAAGCACTTGCCAAGAGCCATCCCAAGCGACGGACCAATAGTCACCATGACCATTTACGCCCCTCTCTTCGTCCAAACAAGCAAAACCGGCCGCATCGTTAATGGGCGGCTGAAGAGGGGCAAAAAAGAAGGACATTGCATCTCAAACCTTACCTGGAACACCAGTTGCACCAAGTGCGATAACATTTCAAGATGATACACAGAGTACGAGATGAATCGGACGTATTCGGACACCTCTAAGGATTTCCTAAGATAGAAACCCCCCTGCCTCATCCAGCGCCCTGTCGTGTTCATGTGTGCAACGGATATATCGTTCAGATCCTACTATCCCTAGCAATTGCCTGTGCAACCCTGGTCTAATGCATAGTCTTAGATTTGCACGTGATGGCGGGCATCTCAGGCTTTCTTTTTCGTTCATCACCCGACATCTACAGAGAAGATCTTACACATGCGTGACATTGTGTGCACGCAGAAGAGAGGAGCTGTAGTGGCGGACCAATTATTGAAACTGACCAGTGTCTAGGCCCCTGAACAAGTTCGATGGGCCCCTTGACATTTCCCTTTTGGCCAACGTGGCGAATGGTTAAGCACTCAAAGCCAATTCTAGATTGTTTACTTTGGTTGAGTCAGCTACGTCATATGACGTAACGGTTCGGTTTTCTTCACCAATGAGGGAAGATTGTACACACAAAACGACAATAACGACTGAATTACAACCCAAAAGTTTCTCCGAAACACCCATACAATCCTGCCTATGACGTCGATGACGTAGCAAAATAAATTGTCAGAGCCCGTTGAGTGAATAAAAATATCGATAAGAAATTTTTCGAAATGGCACCTGCCCACGGGATCAGCCTGCGGACGCATGTTCAATTCGCACTCTCGTCGTACTTGCACTCTAATCCCGAAGCTGATGTAACTTTAAACAAGGGGCGGGGGGATCACCGACACTGCGCCCGTTTCTTGTTCTTCTCGTCCTCCTTCCAACCAAAGCACCCTCGGAACGCATTTCACATGGCCTGCTCCCAACGTTCACCGCCATTGTGTTATCTTTATCCTTTTTTTTTGCAAATACCTGTTCCCAATAAGGGCTCTTGTCCGGATGATTTGGATGTTCCTTTGTGGTTTTTTTGCAGTAGTTTCTTTTTTCCCAACATGTGTTGGATTAACAGATACACATCACCAGTCATGTAAGCGTATAAATAGGTGGCAATTCCGCCCCCTGGTAGGGTGATCTTGTAATTTTACACTACAAAAACCTCAATTCAATATGACTGTTCAAAACCAACCAGCTATTTTTTACGTCCACGCTGCTTTATTCGACTGTGACGGAACCTTGGTCAACTCGACCGGGGCCATCTCCGAATTTTGGAGAAACTTTGGTAAGACCAGACCACATGTGAACCCAGAAGAGATTATCAGAACCTCGCACGGGTGCCGTACTTTTGACGTTATTGCCAAGTGGTCTCCAGAAGACGCTATCCCAGAACAAGTGACTGCCTGGGAAGGTGCTATTCCAGACTCCTACGGACAATACGCTAAGCCAATTCCAGGTGCTGTTGAATTGGTGAAGCAATTCGAAGACTACTCCAAGAACAAGACCGCAAACGGTAAGCAAAGATGGGCCATTGTCACCTCTGGTACCCTTCCTTTGGCCAACAAGTGGTTAAAGTTGTTGACTATCGACCAACCAGACACCTTCATCACCGCTGAAAAGGTCACAAAGGGTAAGCCCCACCCACAAGGTTATCAAACCGCTAGAAACATGTTAGGTTACGGTGAAAACCACAAGAAGGTTGTTGTCTTTGAAGACGCTCCTGCAGGTATTTCCGCTGGTAAGGGTGCTGGTGCCTTTGTCGTTGGGATCTGTTCTACCTACAACCCAGAAAAGGTCAGAAACGCTGGCGCTGACATTGTTGTCGATGACTTGTCGTCCTTCAACATTGAATCTTACAACCCAGAAACCGACGAGTTTAAGGTTGTTGTCGAGAAGTATCACTATGCTAACGATGAATACTTGCAAGGAGTTTGATTAATTTGGGACTGGATTTTATAGAGAATACACAAAGGAATTAGATTTATTGGTTTATAATTGTAAGGTGGAAGTGCATGAATGAGACGCTTGGTGATTTCGCACCAGGAGCAGCTTTGGGAGTATTATGTTATAGGAGCAGCTTCTGTATTCCGAGCAGTCTCCGACATACGCAGACTGTTTGAATATGCACATGCAAAACAAACCTTGGCCGCTTTGTCGTATGCGCAGGGGGTTGCCTACGCTAGTGCCTGTTTTTATGGAGATATCGCTGGCGTTGGTGTGGTTCCAACTTCGTAGTTACTGATTTTGCAGTCGTTGAGGTGGTTGTGAAGGCGATATTTGCAGCTCGCTTGTCGCTGAGATTTTTAAACCGTGAGGTGAAGCCAGTTAATGGGCGTATGATTAGGCACATAACACTAGTGTGCAAACTGCTTTTCTACCACTTTGTTAGAAATGCTTATGATGGTCCCGACGGCTGCAAATTCAGAGTCACGTGCACGCACATACATCCATCCCAAGCTTCTGCTCTATGTGGCATATTCAGAGGCAAGTTAAAGTATCTCAAGCAGGCAATGGACAGAATCTACACAGTGGAATACCCCTAAACTATGATTTTCCATCTCTTCCACTCTATGAGCTCCTCCTCCTCGTTTCGTTCATTTCCCCTTGCAGCGACCAGTCATGCAAAACCACTGCAACAGGCTCAAATTGTAACCCACACAGTTCACCAACTATACAAGGTGCTTACACGCAAGTCACCTCCCACTAAACTCCATTTTTCCCCTTCTCTCTTTAGGAATGTCTTATTGGAGAGCTCCCATCACCAACAAGTCGCATCCTGCTCCTACAATTTTTTCGCGACTTTTTCACGATGCCTAACAACCTCACCTTCTTTCACCATGACTACACCATCATTTGAGGAGCTGTATCCTTTACTTACACTTCCACGTATTCCTGATGTTCCACTTGAGAAAAAGGTTGTGATTCCTTCACCAGCATTTATCGATTCGACCACGATCGACGTGGGGATCTCCAAGTCCATCATCTCATCATACATCATCAAGCCATCGCCAAAGTTGGTGTGGTCGTATGCCTTGAGTCCCAGCGTCATTGTCGACTGTATGGACGTGCACGAGCTGTCTTCAACCAAGCTCTATGTCACTGGTATCACCGAGAGAAAAACACACAAGATCTTGCTTCTTTCTAGAATGTTGGATGCTACTGAAGGTGTCACCAACACCATCGAGGTCAAGACCTCCGCCAAGATCGAAGGCGTGAAGATCTTCAACCAAGGAAAGACCATCGCAACTATTCTCTCCAACTCCACTATCCAGACATATACCTACGACGGAGAAACCTTTACGCTCAGCGCCAGTTTTGGGGTGGATCTGAAGAACTCGTTGGTGCACCACGAATTCATCAACGACCTCGACAACGGCGACTTTGTCTTGTTGGTGTCCAAAAGCAAATCCAGCCTCGTATACAAGTTGGTTTCCTACGGTGAAAATACCGTGGAGGTGAATTCCCGCTCATTCGACGACCACAAGAACTTGCACTACACCTATACTTCTGGCTACTTGTATCTGCTCGACACCAAAAAGCAAGAGATCTCCAAGATTTCCATCTCAACATTCAAGAGCACTCTGATCTCGATTTCGTCCTTGTACGAGTACGACGCTAAAGCCAACGTATCTTTCCACACCTCTAACATCGACAGGTTGTTGGTCGGCATCAACGACAAGATATTCTTTATCAACTTTAAGTTCCAGAGTTTGTTGGACACCATCGAGGGCCACCAAGTGTTGGTCAACCAGGTCATCAAGGTGCAAGGGTCTACAGCCAGGACCACCAGGTCCATGTTGTTCTACTTGAACTTGAAAAGAAAGGACAAGAATATCGATTTGAAGCTCGTCAACTTCAACACCGGGTTCAACATCTTGAGCGAGTGCTTAGGCAAATCCATCATTAAAAAGGAAAGCGAGTTTCAGGCCATTGTTGGGATCAACGAGATTGATAAATCCAAGACCAACAAGGAGTTGCAAGAGATATACAACGCTCTTAGAAAGAGCGCAGACAAGGAAGATGTTGATTCTTGGGAGGCCGTCTTGGTGCCTTACTTAAAGGGTGAGTCGTGGGCTACGCTCAAGAAGTCAAAGACTGTTGATCCTGAGTTCAAGCTCTTTGATGTTAACAACGATAGAGTGGTCGACTACACATTTATCGAGAAGATTGTGGAGATTCTCTTGACACCAGAGATGGAGTTTGTCAACACCAACTTCATTCCGCAAAAAACGCTCATCTACTTATTGACCAACCCAATCTTCCCAATCAAGTACTCCAAGGGTCTTTTGGGCTTGTTCAACGATAGCCAGCAAAGTACATTGTTGAGACAGGCCATAATCACGTGTCCTAACTTGCCAGTGGCGGACCTCTTGGCGCAGTTGTTGATCGAAGAAGACAGCGAGATATTCGAGGAGTTGATAAATAGATTGATCAACGAGTTCTCGATCAACGAGATCACAAAGACTTTGAAGGCCTTGGTCAAGGACCAAGACTTGACCGGCTTCTTGAACAAATTGTTGTTTGTTGACTACAACTCCAATAACTGGTACTTTATTGAGTTGTTGATTGACGTCGGGGGTTTGTTCAATTGGGCCCCTGAGGTTGTCGACAAGTTGGATAAGCTAATTGAAGACAAGGTGCAAGTCTTGCTCGAAAACTCGTACAACTTAACTTTGACCAGACAAGTCTTGACTATTGGAGGCGAATTGAAGGAAAAGAACAAGAAGCAAAAGAAGAAGAACAACGACGATATTGTTGTCAACAACTCAAAGCAAGCCCAATTGGAAGGGATCTTGACTATTAGCAACAGTAGCACCAACAGAAAGTTGTTGGATGGCAACCTTGAGAAGTTACCAGAATATTCGATCGAGAGATTGGTATTGTGAGCAGAGATGGAGCAGCGGCAGCAGCAGGAGACGAGGGACGAGGAGTAGGGGCGGTAGCAGGAGAACATACAAGCGGACTGGCTTGTTATTCTCAGATGGCATTTGTACAATACAACACAACTAATTGATAGACACAGCGTAGGCAAACGGGTGAAAAGCTCCAGCACGAGAGGGAACCAAGCCCAGGCACTAGATTCTTCGTTTAAGACACTGTGTAGGAGAGCAGGAACCACGTGAACCACACGGATCTTACAGGATGCTGGGCACAGGTTCCGGCAACCACAATCCATAGCAATCGTGGATGACGCAGCCCGGTAATGTTTGCAAAAGGGGACTGTTTCAACAATTGCTTACCGCTCACCCTTTGCTACGTTTTAGCATTGCTGACTTTGGGGCACGGTGGCCATTGTCAAATGCCACCATTACAGACTGACTGATACACCCAATAATACGCAAGGTATGTGTCACCACATAAGCATTGCAGTCGATTCTTTGCGATGGTGTGCACCCCGGGAAAGAATCGTGTCTAGACCGTCCAAATCGTGATTGACTTTATAGGTAGAGCAATTGACACTTAGACATGCTTATTACGGTTATTTTGACACACACACACCCATGCTGTAAGGATTATCTCCACAACCCTGTCTATGCTTGAGACGTCCTCGTAGTTAAGGGCGCGGCCAAACCGGAAGGTGGGGATCAACTAGAGCGTATCGCAGGCAAGTCTAGACCAGTAGTGATGGGCAGAAAGAAACATCACGGCGTCCCCCCTTTGACTTCTACATGGAGCCTTCCAATATGGTGATGGCGTTGCAGCTTACCTTGTACCTTGAGGTGCCGTTGCTTGTACCTTGAGGGCCCTTGGTGGTAGTGCGCAGAGGAAAAATTATTGGCAAACTTTCACTCACCACGAAGAATGTCAGCAGCACTTCAAGCGTACAGAAATGCTCTCAGAGCCACTAGGGTAGCGTTCCGCGGCGATGCTCCGGTTCTTCTTTCATCCAGAGCACAGATCAGAGATGGGTTTCTTAAAAATAGAGAGTTGACGGATCAAGCAGTGATTCAAGAAGAGATCCAGAAGTTGAATGATGTTAGCAAGTTCTTGATCCAAAACATTGTGCAGGGAGTCATGGAGAACGACAGATACCAGCTTCAATTCCACGAGAGAACCGAACTAGGCGATAACGAAACCATTAAGCAAACCAAGAGTGAAATGGGTCTGTTGGCTGGCAAGAAAGCCACCAGACGATGCAGCGACAAGTAGACGATGTGAGTCTAGATAGGAGAGGGTGAAATCAATACGTGACGTTGAGACCAATACGGGACGTTGAGACCATTTCGTGACGTTGATAGTACCAAGATACGAAAGGTACCAAGTTACGAAAGGTTGATAGGAATTGAGAGCATAAGTGTAAATAGAGCCCAGGAAGTTTGAGTTTGGAATGGCCTGTGAAAGCAAGTTATAGCAACAACAAAGATGGTTCTAGTACGAATTCGCATAGTCTTGGCCCATGACTAGAAACGTTCTAGTTTTATGAGTCATTGGGTTCCAGATTGAGATTTCCAGTACATTCCTCGCTCGACGGCGAAGAGCGCTCGCCGCATTGTAAATAGAAAATAAACATGTCTGACCAACGAGACATTCGTATATCTAAAGCCCTCTCGTATCTACTCCGTCATGGAGCCGTGAAGGAGAAGCTCAGCATCGACACACATGGGTACATCAGCATTGAGGACATACTTAAGCATCAGCGCATCAAGTCGCATAAGACGACCAGAGAAGACATTGAGCGAATAGTGGCCAACAACGACAAGCAGAGGTTCACGATTCAGGGCAACAGGATCTGCGCCAACCAGGGTCACTCGTTGAAGGTGATTGGCGACGACAACTTGGTCCTTCTAGACCCCAGCGATATCCCGCAAGAGGTGTTCCACGGGACGTACCTCAAAACATTGCCTGCGATAGTTAAGAGCGGCGGACTTTGTAGAATGAACCGAAATCACATTCATTTCACATCAACAGAGTTCCGGAATATTAGCGGCATCCGCAAGTCCGCCAACGTTCTTATCTATCTAGACATTCCCAGATGCATCCAGGAAGGGTTGGTGTTCTACAAGAGCTTGAACGACGTGATCTTGTCGCCTGGCGACTCGGACGGGTACATCAAAAACCACCTTTTCGCCAAAATCGTGGACGCCAGGACCTCTGCTCCCATAGACTTATCCAGACTCGACTAGAACTCCACATTCCCCTGCCTGCTACCGTCCATCTAGAACACAATATTTTTTTGAGTTACCGAAATAGTTTAAAAGTCTAGATCAGCCCGGTTCTAGATCTTTTTATTTTTTTGCTTTCCCTGCCCAGTATATATATGCTCACCAAATACCGGTTATTTTAGAGGTAACCGATGATTATATGAATAAACTGAGTAGCGGGACGAACGTTGCTGTGTCGCCCAAGCCCGACGCTAATAAGATCTGCCAATGGTACTGTTGTTCGTGTGGGCAGAGCTACGGATCAATCCTATACAAGAACCGTCCTGAAGAAAAACCAACCAAGAGCTTTGATGAGTATCTCTTGCACAACTTGAAGTACTACAGCCAATTGGTGTACGAAACCCACATCCCCATAGAGAAAAAGAAGGGCAAGCGGTCACGTAGCTTCACCGTGGATGGTCCCAGCAAGAAGCGTGCCGTATCCCTGCTCCCCACCCCGCCTTCAGACGACTCTGCGGAAGAGAGCACCTTCCCGTTTGAAGAAGAAGCAGCTCAAGAAAAGGAAAACGTCATACTTAAGACGCCAGAGCGTTTCACCTGCCACCGCTGTGACCACATGATGTGCCCGTACTGTCCGAAAGTACGCATGAGAGACTTGACGTAGCATTCGCATGAGCGCTTGGGACGTTTCCTCTGCTCACTCCTCCACACACACACTGATGATAATGATAGCATATATAGAATTAGGGCCCGCGGGCATATTTAATGAGCTTCACCGCAACGTATTAATAAAAGGAAAGTTTCACTTGCCTTCGTATTGTTGCTAGTTGATGTAGGAGCCCTGCCTAAGGTGTTCCTTTGAGCTTAAAAAGCATTGTCTGAAACACACAAAAAAAAGACGACCTCGGTGAGGGTCGAACTCACGATCTTAAGATTAACAGTCTTACGCCTTAGCCAACTTGGCCACGAAGTCGCTTCTGTTTGACTTTTTGAAATGAAACATTATGACGTTGGGTTTGCATTCCCACTAGTATCTTGTTATGCCAATGGACTACTGGTGTATAAGCTACCCAGCTTTCAAATTCTATCTCACAAGTACACTTCAGTTCCAGCTCTCACGATTACATTACCTTTCATTAAAACCAAATTTGGTCTTTCCTGATCTCTTTACACCTTATCCTTACACTACATCTCTTTACTCTATCATCTATTATACATTTACTTTTTATTCAAAGACAGCCTCTTCAACCATTCATTCTTGGAACTCACAATGGAAGCCTCGGCTCTAGGAACTACCTTTTTATTGTTATTGAATCTTTGCACTTGGACGTGAATGGGGCCCTTGTTGACAGATCCCAGCTTGGCATTCTTGATCATTCTTAACTTCTCTTCCTTCATCTTTTGACGTATCAACTTGGAGCTTATTTCATTCAATTCTTGTACTTTCAAATGCTTTCCAGCTGCTACAGCTGCTGGCTCGTTGATTGCTTCCATGACATCTTCAGGCAAGAACTCTGGCAACTCTTCTTCTTCCTGTTCCTGTTTTCTCTTTTTCTTAGCTTCTTGTTGCTCTTTGTTCTTCAAGTCTTGTATTCTTCTCTTTTCTCTTTCTTCTGCCTTCAATTGCCTAGCACGTTCCTCTTCGGCCTTTTGCTGTTCTATTATCGATTTCTTGTATGATGATGTGCTTTCTTCTTCTGGAGCCTCGTCCGAATCTTCTTCTGATTCATCCTCCAGTTCTTCTACTGAGGGCTCCAGGCTCTTCTCTTGTATCTGAGGTTCTTCATAGTCCTCATCAAACTTGATTTTCTTGGATCCACTTCTGGTGATAGCCATCGTTAACTCATCTCTTTCAAAAAAAATTCAAAAGTAGCGCGCTACCTGACCGGTTGCGAAACTCCAATGGCGGGGGGGGGACAAAGAGTATTGAGTGTTGCTGTAGAGACCAAGCAAGATCTCAGTTAATCGAGACACATACTGAAGTGTCCTACACAGTTCTAATGCTTTCTCTAATATATCTATTGAAAATTTGGTGAATATGCTTGCAATTTTCATGCAAGTGGCCGCTGGATGTAGGCGACTCTACAAATGAAACAGATCTTCTGGATAATAGAAGTCCTTGAACGGTTTGACAGACTTAGCAACACCTCCAAGATTCAACCCTTCTCTGTAGTCCTTGATCGAAGTAAACAATTTTCCAGTAGGGTACTTGGAAGGAACTGGTTCTTTGATACCCTTCTCGATAACTTCCAACACAGGAGCTTCCAACTCTGGAGTTTCAAATAACTTTGCAACAGCAGCAGCCAAAGCCTTGTGGTCCTTGTTTTCAGCAATCACAGCTTCCAATGCGTCGGACTCAAACTCAAGCTCTTCATGGAAAAGGAAGTTGATCAACGCTGCGTGGATCAACTTCGATTCGTCAGGAACAGGAGTGGCCTGAGACTTCAAGTGTACAATCACCTTGGAGGTCTTGTTGCTCTTGTTCAAAATGTAGTCTTCAACAAACTCCAAAAGTTCGCCTTTAGAGATAGAGTCCAAGATCTCCACCTGTTCTTGTCTTGCTTCAAAATCAAAGTAACCGTCAGCAATAGTGTCAATAAACCTTCTGGTTTCCTCGCCCAAGTTCTTTAACTTAGCCAACTTGGTAGACTTCAATGCATTCTTGAACTTCTCGAATTCTTCTTCGGACAAGCCCTCCTTCAAAAACCTAGAGAATCCGACAATGAGCTCTTCGATTCTGTATTCCAAGTAGTCCGAGGATCTTTCAGATTGAACCAAAACTCTGAAGCTCAAGGCGGTTCTTCCAATCTTGGTGGCAGAAAATACAACGTACCCTAATTGTTCCTTGGTTCTCAATTGGTCAAAGCATGGTTCACGGATAATAGTTGCAAACAAATCAGTCAACACCCTCAACCTACGGTCCCCAAGTTCTGGGCTGATTTGTATGTGGTACTCAATACAAGAGTTGATTTCCTTAGGATCGTCTAAGCTCAATTCATAACGAGTAACTTCACCAGCAGGCAAGACGTAGTTACCAACTCTGATCTTCTTTACAATCTCTTCGTAGCTGGCACCCAAAGGCTTGTACTCGGAAGCAAACTTCAAATACAACTTCTTGAGATCTTGCGCAGTAGTGGGTTCAAAGTTCCCGTGGATCAATACCTCACTGAACAATCCACCGCTCCAGAGGCTCTTGGTGGAAAACTCGTAAAACTCGTTGAACGAAAGCTTATCCAACACTTCCAATCTTTCAGCGTATGGATAAGTTTTTTCGTTGACAAGCAAACTGTAGTGAGTTCCAACTTGATTGTAAGGGTTGTTAAAACCAAAGTTCTTAAACTCTTGAGCTACCTTGAACTTGATGGCATCAAATCTACTTTCGTCAGGTTGGTAGCTCTTCAACTTTGCCAACACTTGCTCCAACAAATTGCCAAGTTTGTCATTATACCCATTGAATTTTAATTGTAGACCCTCACGCAATGTAGTCAAACGTACCTTCAATCCAACCAAGGATGCATAGTAGGTGATTTGAGTCAAGTCATCTTTAACCATCTCGACATACAAGCTTGACAAGGAAGAAGTCTTGCAGTCCTCGTTCGAATTAGGCAAGTGTAAAATGATCTCAATGTTTCCCTTTGGAACCTCGAATCTATCGTCTTGCTTGTACCAGACTTGGGCCTTGTTATCATCGTGAATAAGGTATGGGTGCAACAAGGGTGTTTCCGACTTCTTCTTGTACACATTAAAGTCCTCTGGGATAAACTCGTTTGGAATAGGATAATGCAACTGAGAGTCAAGGTCCAAGTTGGATATCTTTTTGAGCAAAGATTCGGCAATAGGTTCATAGGAGTACTCTGTGCCATACCACTTCTCCTTCTTATCTAAGCCATCCAAAGTTTGGGAAAGCAAGGTTATTCTAAAGTTGGAAGGATTCAAATAAGAGGCGTACTTTTTAATTTCTGCAGCATCAAACTCTCTGACAATGGAAGTACTGAGCAAGACGTCAGGTGGATACTCCAGAGCAACAACCTTGTGAAGAGAAGAACTCAACTTGGAAACAGTACTTGCTGCGTCTGACTTTTGTCTAAACTTAAAGTTTACCTTTGAAATGTTTGAGATTTCCTTCCAGACCCACTCCTTTGGCTCGCTTTCAGTGACCAACTTGAGGTATTGGAAAATAATCACTACAATGTCTTCCCAGTGCTTCAACCCCTCAAGAGTAAGCTCGGCCTCAACGATGAAAACAGAGTTACCATTGCAGATACGCATATTTGCACATCCTAATTCGTTTGCCCAGCCTTTAAGCTTCAATAAATGAAGAATCGACCCTTCACTTTCATGGCCCAACAAATGCGAAAAGTAGGACCCTGGCTTGGACTTCCATTTTTCGTCCAAATCCGAAGGAATCAGGAAAGTGAGCTGGAGACTGTGTTTGTCCATGATTGGCTTACCTCTGAGGATCTTGAGGAGCTCTTTGTCCGAGTAGACCAATTCGTCGTACTTTGGACGGGCAAAAGAGTAGTTGGGAACGTCCAGGAACTTGTCAATTGTCCAATCGGTCAAGGTATCCAAATCTTCTTTGCCCAAAACAACCAAGTTCATGATGTTGGAAGAGTAGTGAGACTTGTAATAATCTATCAAAATGTCTCTAACGTTGAGTCCCTTCTCTTCCGGCTCGACGCCCAAAGTGACGTGGTTCCCGGTGGAAAACCCGTTGTACGGATGGTTTGGGTTACTGTTGGACTTGTCGAGCTGGTAAAATCTCCAAGGGTCCTGCTGCAAGTTCTTTTTGTTTTCGGAATCGACGGCGTTGATTTCCCTGTCCTTGCCGGCCTTGCTGAACAAGGGGCTGATGAAAAATTGAGCAAACCTATCAAGAGCACCTTCAAAGTGGTTGGAGTCAACCTGGAAGTAGTAGTTTGTGTTCTCGGATGCGGTGTAGGCGTTGGAGTTCCCCAGGTACTTGGACAAGTACGATTGATAGTCATTTTCCGTGGGGTACTTTGTGGTTCCCATGAACAACAAGTGCTCGCAAAAGTGAGCCAACCCAGGTATCTCAAACTTCTTGTCGGCAAAGGAGCCTACGTTGACATCGAGCGAGGCAGCAGACTTGTCTGTGGCGGGATCGTTGATGAGGAGCACATGTAAATCATTTGCTGCCAACTTGATGAACTTGTATTTGCGTTCATCGGTAGATGGTTTTTCGATGGACGAGTCCTCTGCTAAGAGTGTGTACTTTGTCATTGATGGAATATGGGTTGAGACCGAACGGTGGATGATACGAGCCAGCCTCAAGAGCATAGACAAAGTGGCGGTTAAAGTGGACACTTATATATATAGAAAATGTTCGGTGCGTAAATCTCAAAGAGGGGATCTCAACCGTGGGTCTCGTTGCCAGGTTCGTCGGCTGCATGGAAATCCAGCGCACACTTGTGACAGCAATGGAGACTATAAGCTGGGTAACTAGAAGTGAAGTCGATTGTATCCACATGCCATGCATGGGTTTTGATACTGATTTTGGGGATTAGTGAAGCCGGAATCAGATTGCCGAACTGTGATAGTTATGTCGTCATCAAACCAACTCTGTAAGCGAGTGAGCACCCTGATAGTTAAGTGGCTTGACTGGATATGGGCTGTGTTTACGATTGTCTGCATGGCGACTGTTGATTCTTATCGTGGCGAGCCGTGGCTGCGACTCGAACAATAGTAGTTACGGATTGTGAGGTAAGTATGCTTTAGTGCAGTGGTAGCAGTATATGGGCTAAAGTGGTAAGAAAGCTACAGAGGTAGCAGTATATGGGCTAAAGTGGTAAGATAGCTACAGAACTAGCAGCATATGACCCTTGCTTACAGCACCAGCAGCATATTGCCTAAAAAGGTATGTTGCTTGACAATATGCGTCAAAATGTACAGTTCTGTAGCGACCTCGCATTATCTATTATCATCATACATGACCCAACTATTTACACCAAACACCTTCCATCTCTTCTTATTTTCGTCCTGCTTGATCGAACGTACAAACTTCTGCTGTAGCATTTGCAAAGTTTGTTTATGGATGTCAATGCCAGCCAAAACCAACACATCCAAGAATATTCCCTCGCCTCTAGGGCCACCAAAATAGTCAAATAGCCCAATTCCGCCAATCTGACAAAAACTGAGGTCAAGCGTTCGTATCTTGCACTTGCCCACTCCAAACTTATGGATGTCCCTGTAGAATTCCTTAAGAGTGTGGTTGTCAATTTCCATTTCATGGATATCAAAGTATCGCAAGAGCGGCACAATGCATAAAATCTCGTACAACGACAAGACCCTACCGCTTCTTCTGAACACATCAGTGTTGAACTTCAAATTCGACGACCCGCCAATAGATAAAGAGTCCAAGAAGCCTGCTGTGTTTGCAATGCGGAGAAGCTTCAACAACCCACTGCGTGTCAACGAGCTACCAGTTACGTCAAGCAGCCGCAACGACTGCAACTGATCAAGATCACTATGCTGGAACTCATTCAAACTAGTGGTGTTGGCTACAACTTTTTCTCTGAACACCAATTTCGTCAACTTAAACGGAGGATTGTAGTTCTTCAAGAGCTGCAAAAATTCAAGTAACGCAAAGTTCTCATTGTTTTCCAAAACGACGGACGTAAGTAGTGGTGTGTTCAACAAAAAGTCACCAAGACGGGGAAGCAAGTTCTTAAAATCAAAGCTCACTAGCGTTAGCTGACTTAAACAGGGAAAATTCGATGTTAGGAACGGTGGGTATGGGTTGTACGTATCTGCTGAGACTTTCATGTTGAGTTCTGAATTCACCAATTTGGGGTGGTTGATTAAGAAAAGTGTCTCCAAGGAGGTGTATTCCAGTGGCATATCCTCCAGGAGTAGCTCCCGGAACCGTTTATCGTTGGGAATGAACTGATTATATGATGAGCTCAAATTTGGGTACAAGACAACCATCTGAATGTGAGAAAGCTTTTTGAAGAGCTTTATAAAGATGGACTCCAACCGAATAGACGAGTTTAATGCAAGCTTTAAGTTCTTTAAGGAATGCAAGTTGTTTAACCTCCAGTTGTACTTTGCAAGTCTGTTTAAGAAGAACTGAGTGCTGAGGTGTCTGTCCATGACATCGAGATTGGCGATGCTCATGTTGGGTTCGGTGATGATGGTATCCAAAATCCTCTTCAAGCTAGTACCCGAGGTGCCCGCAACTCGTAAAGACTTGATCTGCTGAGAGAATGTTCTGTGGGTGATCTTTTTGATGAGCCTGACACCGCCAGTGAACTCCGGCGCGGTTACCTGGTGCTTGAAGTGGACCCGTGACACGTACAACTGAGGAATGTGTAGAAGCACATGGTACCACGTCTTACACACTGTGTGACACTTCAACACAAACTTCAAACTGAAGTGGGAGAAAATAGTGGCTATGATTTCGATTGGTAGCTTTTTGAAGGGGTCCAGTGAGAGCAGCGCACGAGACGGCTCCTGCCGCGCACTCTGCTTTCTCTTCTTTAGCTTTAGCTGTTGATTCAATGATTCGTACTGGGATTTCATGCTGTTAAACAACTTCTCTGGGATGTTGAGCTTGTACTGCTTGGATGCCTTCTCTATGGTGTAAATGCCTGTTTGTAGTGTTTTGTACGCGTCGATGTGGTGGTCCATGTACAACTGGATCTTTGCTAGCCTCAAGTAGCCTTTACAGCCAAGAGGCTCAACTTTCGTCATGCGCTTGGCATCCATCAATGCCCGGGCATGCTGGTTCAACTTTTCAAACGTTGCAGCTCTCTGATCCAAGAGCGATGTCAACTTTGGGTGGATCAACTCCCCCACGATCGGAGACGCTAGCTTGGCCTGCCGTCTAGCAGCAGCAATTTCCTCCTTAGAAAGCGATGTCACATACCGTATCAACTCATGATACGCTTGTAGGGCCTCATTGTAGCTTCCTGCCTTGAACAATCGAATGGCATCGGATAGTTTCAGATCATCCATGGGCCGGATGGAGAAGAGTACGCGCTTTTTCAAAAATTGAATTTTCTTTTGTATCACAGTTCAAACGGATGTACCAGACATACTGAGAGTGACGTGTTATCAATCCATTAGACACTACAACGCAACAGATACGCAGCCATGGTGCTTTTACAGCTCTTACTACTTTCCATATTGATGGGATTGGCAGCTTTTGCCGGAGGATTCGTCCCATTGAAGTTGTCGCTCTCCTCTCAGAAGATAAACTACCTTTCAATCTTCAGTATGGGGATATTGATAGGAACTTCTTTGGTTTTAATCATTCCGGAAGGTGTGGAAACCCTATTTGAAGGAATGGACAAGCCTCCTGGCATTTTCATTGGGTTACCTTTGTTGGCTGGCTTCATCATTATGTACATCCTTGACAACGCACCTGTCCCCAAGGGCTACACTATTCTTGAGAACCAGGCTGTCAAATCAATTGCATTTAACTCATTAACCATAGGATTGATCTTTCACGCCCTCATCGATGGGATTTCCCTAGGGTCTTCCTTTGCAGGGGAGGACACTTCGGTGGGGATCATATTCTTTGTGGTTATAATCATACATAAGATCCCCACCTCGTTCAGTTTGTCGTCCATCCTTATAAAAGAAGAGTTGGATCCCGAATTGATTAAGGTCCACTTGGCCCTTTTCGCTGCAAGTACGCCAATTTCGTCTATATTCACTTACTTGTTGCTCACAGTCACCGGTCTCAATAACAATAAGTTTGTGATTGGCATATTGTTTTTGTTTTCTGCAGGAACCTTTTTGTATGTAGTGAACCATGTGATGTCTGAAGTCAAAGGAAATACCCACGCACACACTGCTGCTGGTGACGATGTTACTGGTGGTAGCGAATTTGGTGTTGTGGAGTGCGTTCTTTCTATTGCTGGCATGTTACTTCCAATTGTGATGGCCTGGGTAGGTGCCGACTAGGGCCAGATTTTAACAATAGGAAGAGAATAGTGCACTCGGACACCTAGCACTGAGAGAGCACCTAGAGAGGACGTCTAGAGAGATCTGAATTTTATGCACTGAGAGAGGAGACCTAGAGAGGACTGAATTTAACGTACTGAGAGAGCACACAGAGAGAACTGAATATTGAAATGATTTTGCACTGAGAAAGCACACACAGAGATCATTGAACACTAAAAGATTAATGCACTCAGAGAATGGATTGATTATAAAAAGAGTAACCCAATGAGTACATAGAATAGCAAGGGCAATAACAGGGTAAAACATCGAGGAAGTTATATAAACCAAGAAATGTGATAGACAGTACATTATCAGAGCGATGAATATAAAAATGGCACACGACCTTCAGTGTTTCCTAATACTTATGTGCAACAGATATTTCGAAGAATGGTGCAAGTGCGTTCCGTGGTATTATTGCGTATGAATGCTAAACATCTTTCGTAAAATGGATATTTCAATCGCGTCGTCATACCACCTGTGTTAGCCATGGTAACATCATTTAAAAGCAAGGAACTATACCAAGGAACTATACCTCAGCTAATGTGAACTATCAAGAAGCTCTAAGTGAAGATACGAGAATCGTATGCACGGCTGAAGTGCTGATATATTCTAAGGAACATTCGCCGTATTGCTGCAACGGTCTTACACATTAACTTGGGAGTTATTTTATAGTACGTGGAAGTGTGGTATTGCACTGCGTAGGTCTGCAGTCTTACATTTCATTTTCATCGTATTACACATAAATTAACCACGAGGTGGTTGTAATTCGCATACACAAGCAAACTTAGGGACATTATTTTATCCTCACGAATGTGTATTGTTTTGCAATCTCTCTGAGAATCTGTGTCTATAAACTATTAAGACAATAGAAGCTCTATTGAGTAGAGTATCTATCTCGTAGTTGTATGGGAGTCATTTCATACGCAACGTAAAGAGAATGGAATTAACACATTTGGTACACATTTAGTTGAGAGTTTCAGTGTTAGTTGTGGCGAGGTCCCACACCGTGTCGGCCCTGCCGAAAGTAATTTTATGTAAGGCGAGGCGGGCGCTTGCTATTTTCGCAGCCACCACAAAAACAAGTAACTATGCAGAGGATATTATTTGGCTTAAAAAATATCGCAAGATAGACAGCGAAGGAGATAAATCAAAACTTTAAATGTAATCCTTGGTGTCAGGACTTGCCGAATTATCTGAAAGTAAGAATCTAGACGGTGCTGACGCACCTACGCCACTTCGAAATTAATGTGAGCTACCCATAAATGGAAGCATCACAGTAGATCTGACACATTTAAGCTTCCTTTCTAGTCAGAGCAACGACAAGAGAGCAACCAGATAATTAACCCCCAAGCACAAACTGGGCTTCACTCACATACATGTAATACCGACAATGCGCGAAACAGCAGGCTGTTTATAGGAAAAGTGGAACCACCGCTTGGACTGAACCACATCCCAGCACACATACAGGACACTACACGGGGGGTTCGCTATACATTTATTCACTTCCATTTAAAACTACAAAACTAGGGGCACCAACGGCATAGTAGTTTGGATCTGAATACATAACATCGTATCAGTTACGGTGGGCAGATTGCCTCGAGTGGAGCCAGGACGCTCATGCAGCCGTTCCCAGCAGCGAGGTACAGTAAAAATAACCAGTATTCTCCAACCATTTTACAAAGAGGACTTGGACCCTTCCGAAGAAGAGTCAACCTGGGTGGCTTCCGCATCGTCGTCTTTATCGTCGTCTGTCTCATAGTCCTCATAATCATCGTCTTCGTCGTGCTCAGATATCTCGATTGTCTGTGTGTTGAAGCACACATTGGGTGTTCTGGGGGGCTCATCCTCGTCACCCTTGTACGCAACCAAATCATCGTCGTTGTCGCTGGTGTTGACTCCAAAGTACGGCTGGATCAAATGGGCGCTCTTGGTGATGTTGGACTCCGGACTGGTCATAATATGCTTCAAGCTACCGCTGGAGCTGCTGGACCTTCTCAAGTTGCTGTCTTTTAAGGTGTTCAATGCAATGTACGAGTTGTTCTGCTTCTTTACCAGTAAACAGGGCAAGTTAGCATTCCTGTCGGCTATAGGACTCTCTGTGCTTATGGTGTATGCCCGTGCAAAGTACGGGTTTTCTTTGTAGTTCATCATCTGGCTGCTCAGGTATTTCTGGAGTGACGCAGAGTCCAAAACTTCCTTTTTGGGCGAGTTGAGAACAATGTGCAGACTACGGTGGAAATTCCCAGAGCTCTTTGCCCTGCGGATGGTCAAGTCTTCATTTTTAGGTTTGCTCTTGGGTGTAGGCGTGGGTTCGTGGTACATCGACAATGATGTGGTTGACTTGCCTCTGGCAATCTTTTTTCTTGTTTTGGAGGGCGCTCGTTTTGGATCGTAGCTGGTGTTGGAGCGCCTTATACGAGGAGGTTTCTTTGGTGACTTTGACTTTGGTGTGGGAGGGACTCCACCGTTCATAATGACCCGTCCACGAAGGTACGTAATGGCTTTGTCTAGAGCAAACTCGACCCCGCAGTGGTTCTTGATGACGGTGATCTTGGGCCAGGACGCTCTGGCACCGCGCACAATAAAGTCTAGCAAAAACTCCGCGGAGGGGTTTTCAAACAACTTGAGGAAATCAGACGGCTTGTACTCGGCGCAGATGGTGATATCACCCGAGTAGTTCTGCGACAAGATGGAAATCAACTTGTTGGACCAGTTCTTTTGAATGTCCATTTCATTGAACAACTGGAGGTAGTGGATGACCTCGGCCGTCATGAAGTCGTACAAGTTGTTGAGAAAGTACTTGAGTCTGTGGCTGGTGTCGTTTTCAATTGCGCCGCCCATGTTGCTGACGGAGGCCCTCAAGATTGGAACCACGTGTGGGTTGACCTGCACTGCGATGATGTGATCGACGTTGAACATCTCCAGCAACCTGGTGATGGGCAAGTCGTTGTCGACACTACCGTCGACAAACTTCATCAGAGAGTCGTTGTTCCACTCGTGGACCTCGCCGGTGCTGGGAGTTTTCTCGTAGATGGACGTCGAGGGGAAGAATCCCGGCAACAGGCACAGCGCACACACCGCGGACCAGACCAAACAGTTTGGTGCGGTCAAGTAGTTCAAGAGACGGGTCTGTTCGTGGGTCGAGGCAGGCGACACCGTGATGTTCAAGATCTTTCCTGTCCTGTTGTAGGCCTCTCTGAAGGTAAGGTCGCCAATGAAACCAATCATGGTCTCCTTCAAGCCGTTGCCGTCAAAAAAAGTACCGTACTTGAGAAACTGGCTGAGCCTGTCCATCAACTTCTTGAAGTTGTTCTTGGACTCGTCGGACTCGCCGAAAATGTTGAACCTGCGGCCGGTGATGCCCGACAATATCCTGTTTGTCTCATCCGGTGAGTTACAGCAAAGTATACTGGCAACAATGGACCCTGCCGAGGAACCACTGATGATGCGCGGCATGAGATTGGCGTCCAACAAGGACGCCAACACACCAATGTGGAAGATTCCAAAGGTAGACCCACCCGAGAGCACTAGTGCGGTTCTACCAATGTTCTTCCGCGTCTGGATCAACATGCCGAGCAAGTACCGGTCGTCCAAGTCGATGTCCTCGCTCACCAAGTACTCGAGCGCCAACTGGCACTCGTTGATGTAGTCTTCAATCAACTTTTTGGTACCCACGTACAGGTGGCGGTACAAGTTGACGTCCCCCATGTTGCCGAGGTTACGTGTCCACTTGGTTCTGATGAGATAGAGCAAAAGCTTGGAGTCCCTGGTCTCCCTTGCGGTTCTCATTTCCTTCATGGTATCGAAAATCAACTGGTAGTCGTAGTACTCCGACTTGTCTGCGTTTTTCCAGAGGTTATTGCCCATAAGCTCATCTAGCTGAAGCGAGATCTCGTACCACTGCTTGTAGTTTGTGGCCACCTTCTGTTTAGCCAAGAGTTGTGCAATCAACTCTTTGTTCATGTCTCTGGCTGGGAGAAACCGGCCGAGGAGGGGGACGTTCCGGAGCGTGTCGAGATACGATGACGTGCCAATAGGCTCGTACGGCTTGCCAAGCGTAACCTCATGCTCCTGGAAGAGTGCCTCCATGATCTCTCCCGCCAGCTCTAGATGCGAAGGGTACACATCCATCCTGCTGTGATAATGTGGAGTAGAAATGTTTTAGTGCGAGAATGAAAGTTGCGACGTTTTTGGTGCTTGATAAGCACCCCCCTCGCCCGCTGAGCTACTTGGGCAACAACAAACAGGGTTTGTGGTCTTGCTGGGTGTAGTTACGGTCTACAGGACGGCGCAAAGGTGAGTCAGAGATATGGTGGGCCTGTTGCCCGGGTTGCGTTGATCTGTCTCATTCACATGGCTGCGAACAGAGCCGAGGACTTGTTTTTCGGTGCATGATCAGCAGATCAATCTGGTCTCGTGAGCTGGGTACCACACTCAGAGCGTGCTGCTGGTGTATGTGGTGCTCTTGTTGGTCCAATGGCCCCGCAGTTGGACTGTCTGTGGTTATTTTGGCTGGTTTTGGGTGTCTCTGGTCGTGGCACGTGCCTGCTGGTGGCTCTCGTGTGAGGGGTGGTGGGTTGTAGTGGACTCGAGACACATGAAACGAGAGCCCTGTACACCCTGTGAGAGCAAAATACACCAGAACTTTGTTTGGCGGTATCGGTTGAGGAAATGCGTTGAATTAAGGCACCTTTGGAGTACAGATTGTGAGTTTTGTGAGTTTTCTGGCGAGTTGAGCAGCACTCATGCTTGCTAATGGAACAGCTCCGCTGCTCTTGAAGAGTCAAATGAGCTGGAAGTGGGGAGATATGTGCTACCAGAGCGTGAAGCATGAAAGCACGCGGCTAAAGTTGTTGTCCTGTGGTGGGTTTATGGCTATCCTGAGGTCGCAGCAGCGAGGCTTATAGGCACCCCAGCCGTACGGTGAATCGAGCAGCAGCTCAACTAGTCCACAAGCCAGTGGGCGGACATTGACCGTCATATCCTGCTCGGAATGCTCATCATCAAGCACCCCGCTTATTCATTACACTCAGATCTCTACCTTGCGGTCTTATGACACGGTTTTTTTTGCAAAACCCGCTTTATAGAAAGAAGTGTCGAGCTTTGGGGTGAGCTAGTCCTGCAGTAGAAGGGTCTGTTTAAGGGATACGTTAGTTCTGTAGGTCGATAGGAAGCACTAGTCTAGCTGTATTCTACCTGCTAGGTGGTTGGTAGGTGCTGCTGCAACCTACTTCAAGTAGTATAATTAAAGTACTACTCTAATTCGAGTACTACCTAATAATAACGCTCAAGTGGTGTCATCCTAATAATAGTTCCATAGTGTTAAGTATCCTGATGATAGTACTCAGGTGCTAAGTTTCAACCTAATATTGCTCTAGTGCTTAGTGTCATCCTAAAAATAGTGTCAATGATACTGCTACTTTTAACAGCACCAATAATAGTGCCATAGGCCAATAATAAAGCCAATATTAATGCCAATGATACTACTACTTTTAAGAGCAGTGCCATAGTGCAAATTCCAACCTTATGATACTGCCAATAACACCAATAGCCAATAAGTCCAAGGCAATTCCTAATGTCTATTCTTCAAGTGGTGTGGTTCCAAAAGACTAGAAAATTTTAAAATACGATGAAAATTCAACTACCATTGCCACCAGCTCGTAATTGAGGACAACCAGACATTGTTTGAGCCGTGCACAGATTAGTTTATTGTTCTCTTATGTCCACCCTAGCAAAGAGCTTTAACCTTCGCAAATGCACAATGTGCATACCCCTCTATTGTGGTATTTGTCCAATAAGGGCTTAAGGTTTCCAAGACATTAATATTTCTTGAGTGTCTCCATTGGATAGTCTGCTAACCATATTAGAACAGCTCGTAGTATGCGGCGAAAAGGTGTGGGTTGTGAACTCAGAAACGTGCTTTGAAATGAGGCATGGAGGAGTACCTGTTCTCTGAGACGGGTTGTTTCGGGCCGGTTGTGAGTCCTCTTGGCGCAGCCTTATATCGCAGCATACGTCCTGCAATTGGCGTTTCGGGTAAGAAACACCGCTAAATGGCTTTTACAGGCTCTTGCTATGTAGACCGTAGCCATGCTCCTTGCATTTGTCTTGTCATGTCTTTGTTACTGACGTAAGTCTGGCAATTGGGTCACTGACGCAATAACGACCCACTGGGGCCCTTGCTAGAGCCCTCACGTGGAGCATAGCCATGATTCCTGTGCTTTATTATGGTTTTTCTTTTGGTAGCAATACAGGCACTGTCTGTACTCCTCATGCCGCTTCGTGAGAAAATAAAGCACGCTAGGAATTTCTAGAATTGGCTACTCCAGCGAGTTGGAAACCGCACCAAGTGCCCCGGCAGCACTGGCCGGGTTGAACCCTAGTGTTTGTAACGTCAAAAAGCACCTGTGGCAGCCCAGTCCTGAGAACCTCTGGTGTCTGGGGTACGCAGAGCGTAAAAGCGGTCCAGGCCAGATTCATTTTTCTCATCGATTTTTTCATTCACCATAGCGTTGTCGGGAAAGATCAGACGAACACAGAGGTTCTACTCATCGCTCAGCGAGGCCCTCGAGAAGTTCAGTACCCCACGATACCCCAGTAAGCACCGCCGAAGGCAGGTCAACAAATACCTAGCGCAAATTGTCACACCGCGCCACTTCAAGTCGGAGCAAGATAGAGCAGAGCACTTCAAGCTGCTAGTAGAACACAACCAGGACACATCGTCAATGTTTTCTATCCAAACAATTACGCACAAGACGGCCGACACGAGGCATCCCGTCCTCATGCTCACCAACCGCGAGGGGTTCAAGTACTTTTTTGGAAAGGTGCCGGAGGGCACGCAGCGGGTGTTGAACGAGCACAAGGTCAAGCTAGGCAAGCTCAAGTCTGTGTTCTTCACAGGGATCTTGACGTCGTGGTCCGAGATCGGCGGGCTTCCTGGTTTTTTCCTTACCTTGAGTGATGCCACCAAAAACGGCATCGAGGTGTTTGCTGCCTCCAGCGGCATCTTCTCGTACTTGGTGGCTACATGGAGGTGCTTTGTCTTCAGGAGAGGAGTGCAATTGAAGATCTCAGAGGCCTCCGACCACGGCATCATAGCAGACAACAACTTGTCGGTGAAATGCATCAAGATCCCCGGCACCTTTGTTGCTGCCACGCCCACGGATTCGCTCTACACCTCCAGGCTCGCGAAATTGGTGTCCTTGATGTTCCCCTTGGACACCAAGGCCAACTCCAGTGATCCTACGTCCTACAAACTGGACCCAACGGAAACAGAGATACACACCCACGTTGGATTGCCCAGTCCATCGGCGCTCAATGTCAAGGAGCAGCACTCTGTCAGCTACTTGATTTCGTTCGTTCCCGTGCGAGGGAAGTTCGACGTCAGCAAGGCCAAGGCGCTAGGGTTAAAGCCAGGCGCCCTTTTCAGCAAGTTGTCGCAGGGCGAAAGTGTCCAGAACGACGCGGGACACACCATCCACCCACACCAGGTGTTGGCTCCCTCACAGGAGTTCCCCAAGGTGTTGATCTTGGACATCCCCAACACAAGCTATCTACACAACACCCTCGCCAGCAGCGAGCTCATAGACAAGGACATCGGGTTGGTGTTCCATCTCTTGGGCGACGATATCGACTTTGAGAGCCACGAGTACCGGTCGTTTATCGACCGCTTTGGCCCCGGCGCAAAGCACGTCTTTTCCCATGCAAAGATAGCAAACAACTCGCTTGTATTTAAAAGAATGGCCATTGACCACTTGACCCTCAAGTGCGTCCAGCCGGACAACTTCAATCTCCCCAAGTTAGACGTCTATGAGCCACTTGCCTCACACTACAAATTGCATCAGGGCCAACAGTTTTTGATTTCCACCTCTGGCGTCGAGGAAGACAGGCTGGAGATCCAAACAAACACCTGGTCATCACTCTATGACGAGCACATTTCTGAGCTCGGACTCCCCGACGTCCACAAGGACGAGATTATAGACAGTCCGTCGTTGCCACTCACAGTCGAACCGCACAGGAACTTGAAGGACCAGGTCCACATAGTTACCTTGGGGACCGGTTCTGCGTTGCCCTCGTTGCAAAGAAACGTGATTTCGCAGTTAGTCAGACTTCCGTACGCACACGGCGGACAGGTCAAGGTCAGGTCCATCCTCATGGACGGTGGTGAAAACACCTTGGGCACCATGCTAAGGAACTGGAGTGACACCAACGAGCTAGTGCTGGTGTTCAAGGAGTTGCAAGTCATCTACCTCTCGCATTTGCATGCCGACCATCACCTCGGCATTGTCTCTGTTATAAACAAGTGGTTTGAAATTAATTTGCAAGGCAACTTGTACTTAATCATTCCTTGGCAATACGACAGATTCATAAGGGAGTGGTACAACCTCGAACAGAGCTTCAACAAGCACGTGGATCTAAACAGATTAAAGTACCTCAGCTGCGAGGAGTTCTTGCCCGACAGGCGGTCGCAGTACCAGGAATGCAGCTTGAGCGAGTTTGAGTCGAGGTTTGACTGTGGCGATATCTCCCGCACCGTTCCCAAAGACAAGTTGCAGCCCAGAAATGATGCCCTTATAGGCGAATTGTTTTCTGAGGCAGGCATCGTGCTGATTAAAACATGTCGTGCATTGCACTGTGCGTGGGCATATTCCGTGACACTCGACTTCAAATTGTCCAACGATGAGACGTTTAAAATTTCGTATTCCGGCGACACTAGGCCCAACAGCCGTTTTGTGGACATTGGGCACGGCAGTGATCTCCTTATCCACGAATCTTCCCTAGATAACGATCTCATTGAGGAAGCGATCGCCAAGAAACATTCCACAATGATCGAAGCAGTAAGTGTGGGCAAGTACATGGATTGCCCAAAGGTTATTTTGACCCATTTTAGTACACGATACTCAAACAAAAACAACATTTCCACCGACGAGGGTAGATTGGATCAATTGGCTAGGGAGCTCAACGATTATCTTGTCAAGTACAAAAGCCCTTCCAATATTTTTTCGTTGGAAAATAAATCCAGCACAGCTCGTAAATTCAGCGATATCGACATTTGCTTTGCCTTCGACATGATGAACATCAGGTACGATAGGGTCGACTGCCAGAAAAACCACGTGAGTCTTATCACCAGGGTGTTTGAACCCGATGAAGAAGAAGATAAACTTAAGGAAAAGCGTATTGAGAAGAGAGAAGCTAAGAGAAAGGAAAGGTTAGGCTCCAAACGTGCAAAAAGAAATTCCGAGTCTAGTTCCAGCGATTCATGAGGTGTGCTTCTTCCTCCGTTTTCAATTAGAAAAAAAATATTCCTTTTGTAGGAAAATAAAATAAAGCACCATTTAGCAGAGGACTATTCTAGATCTTCGGCATTTGCTGTGGCTGTAGCACGATACCTGCTAAGAATGATCGACCCTTTGACGCCGATCCTTGTGTGTCGTTAGAACAGACAGACGATAGCTGGCCCCTGGAATAGGCTTGCACTACGTCAAAACACACTTTAGGTCCGCTATTTTAGCATAATTTTATTTTCAATCTTGTTTTTTTAGGTCGACCATGAAACATCACCCTTGCTTTACCTTTGAATGTCCGAAGGGTGCTAAACACGTCCCAAAGAAACTTTTGGAAGTCTAAATCACCATGCGATGTACCGAAAGTACGAGCGTGGGAAAGCTCGGGAATTGGTCGATTGTCTTAGCACCTGGGAATCCCGAAAGTGGACGTGCTTTCAACGCAGTGTTTCTTGAATTGACAAATTATTTTTTTGGCAACATGCAGGCATGCCCATAGTATTGTTAGACCATACACAACTCAGTGCGAACAAAAGCAATGGGGTATATGCATTTCGGCAAACGTGCATATGTGATTTTATAATCATGCATACGCAACGTACTGAGGTTTGTAACACAAACCTGCGTGAGGGAGGTTATAGCCCACCTTTGTTGCACACCTATTAATATACAAGTAGACCCACCCCTTGTGTAAACAAAATAGTAATCAGCACTTTTGAATGCTTCGTCGGTATTCTAATCCATTCAAGGCCGTCATTGCCATCTTGGTGGTCTCCACCTGTTTTATCCTTTACCACCTTTTCGCTTACGACAGGTATGAGTTGATTGATAAACTCAGCGGACAGTACCGCACGGCAGGCGTGGACTCCTTCTTGGTGTACCCAGCATACTTTGCGCAAGACTTGGAAAAGTACACCAAAGAAAACCTCCCTAAGAGCTTGACCAGGGGCAAGGTCAGCATCCGCCACAAGAAGGGCCAGGAAGACTTGGACGCCCAACAGGCCTTACTATACAAGAGCCACGAGTTCACCGTCTACAACAGCTTGAAAAACATTCAAGAAAAGGTGCTCAGATGCACAAATGAACTCTTGTATCAGTTCAAGGTCCAGATATCCAAGCCTCGCTCCCTTCAAAATGATCTAAAGCCCATGTTGCAGCAGATAATAGAGCAAATAGACGGGGGACAAGACCACTATCTTCGCAACTTTTCCTATCTCTTCTTGAACGATTTGAGGAACCAGCTCAAGGAGGGCACCTACCGCAAGTATTGGTACAAATTCAGCGGAAGCAGTGTGTGGTTGGAAGAGTACGGCGTCAACTTCGCCATTTCGCGTGTGGTCTACTCGCCTGTGAGAGAAAGAAACAACCCTAGTCTCTCGATGGTGTACGTCCAGCTATACGACGAGAACTGGAACGAGATCACCGACAAGCTGTTGGTTGTTCCCTCCAACGACCCTCACTACGAAGCAAACGAGTTTTCCGAAAACTTGGAGCACGACAAGCACATGGCCGTGTTGACCTTCCCATACTTTGCTCCTATTCCTTTCTTCCACGAATTTGACATCAGCAGCGAAAAGCACTTCTTTGGGCCTGAAGACGCCCATGTGTCCTTGGTCAAGAGTGCCGATGGACACGATGAACCAATGTTGATCTTCAACGCAAAGTACAACAAGTTCATCAAAAACGAAGACTATAAGGAAGGCGACCCAGAAGAGAACAAAGTCAAGCCTTACAACGTGCGTAATATGTTCATCAGTTTCCCATTCCAGTTCCAAGTGGGTAAGTCCAAGGTCGATGGAGCTCCTAAACCGGAGTACGACCAGCTCGTATACCTCAAGACGTCCGAGTTGCTTGTGATGGACGCCCCCAGGCAAGAAAAGGTGAAGAACTATGTCCCAATGATCAACTATGATGAGCGTAGACATTATGGCTACGACAAGTACATCTATGTAGTGCACAAATTTTCTGATTTGGTGGTGTTAAAGTGTGATTTGCAGGGATTCTGCACGGTCGACTTCCAGACCACCGATAAGTTTGACGGCGATATTGGGCCATTGAGAGGTGGAACGCAGATGGTCAACGTCAACGAACTCATCATCAAGAAGTTGGGCAACGAGTTGGCCAAGGAGCTTATTCCCGAGGGCCGCCAGGTCTGGGCCGGATTCCCTCGTGCGCACATCGACAACTGCGGTTGCGGCAACAACATGTACAGACCCAATTTTGCAGTCATTGTCATGGACACCGTCACTAACTCGAGCGGTGACACCAAGAAGCTCTACAAGGTGAGCCATGTGTCCAGTTCGATAGGATTTGAGTTACCTGTGGTTGGGTGGGACTTGAGCGACCTCACCAAGGTGTGCGAAGGGCCCAACGTGCTCTTGTCCAACGGGATCTCGTCCTGGAACGTTGCAAAGTTACAGAAAAAGAGCGGGTATTGGGTGTCGGAAGACTACTTCACCTTGATGCTTGCCATCGGGGATTTCACTGTGCATCACGTCACCGTCAAGGGACTTCTCAATGAGATGCTTCTGTTTGAGTCTCCATCTTTGTTCAACAGCGCGGAAAAGCCTGTCCAGCTTCCCTCCACTGACGTCTTGTCCGAATTAGTCGGATACAATGACGACAACATCAAGTGTGCATTGAAGTCATCCGTCGACTTCTGCGAGTACTACGGCCTTCACTTCGAAGAGTTCTTCAAGTCGCACGAAAGCGACTTTAGAGAGTTCATCCAGGGCGCACAGATCCCAAATTTGTAGCCGTGCCAGGGCATGGTTCTTGGTTGGAATGTGTGTCAAGCAGATCAGTGTGGTTCCTAGTATCATTAGGATTGCCGATCTTACCACGTAGCTGGTCTGTGCCCCTAATCCTGCTCACAAACTCAGACTCCTACAGTTATGTGCAATGAGGTAACATTCCTGGTCCTGTGGTAATAATAATAAGTTTAGCCCTGTCAGGAACCTTTTAGTGTCACTAGCAGTGCTAGGTGATCGACATGAGATTGAGATTTTGTTTAATAGACTTTATGATACGCTTTCAATGTAGATCAGCGCTCGTCAAGGGTAGATCAGCGCTCGTCAAGGGCAGATCAGTAGACCTCAAACAACTGGAGGGCAAGTCTCGAGATAATGGCGTGGAGTGCCTGATCGGTATAAAAGGTAAACACATGCCACGTGAATAACAGCATCGAGAACTAAAATATCGCTTTTGACAAGTGTCAGAGTCGCTTTGTTTAAAATAATAGTCGATTGTGACTATCCACCCAAAGCAGTCGGTGGATCTAACCAGCATGTGGACATATTCCCCTTAAAAAACGGCCACGAGCCATCGAAGCATCGAACTCAGCCCCAGATTCTGCATGCTCTTAGTGTTTAGGCCGTAGTACTGTCTCAGCCGAATGGAGCCCATGGCAAACTCTATTGTTACTCAATGTGCACAATTTTGCTACGACACAAAATTTCAAAGCGCGACGCCAACGTTGGCCCCATGAGCCAGATTCTCTTCCTTGAGCCATGGATCAAGACTCTCATACTCGAACATGCTACTAACCGTGTCACAAACAATCCGATTGTTGTCAAGGATATTACAAAACGAGTGCACAAGACTCCAATTGTGAAACTCGACAGATTCTTGAAACTCAATCCCGACAATTCCTTGACTGCGATAGTCTCGGACCAGCGCCACAAGATCCTCGCTGTATTTCCGTATGAAACTATCATTCAGTTTGAAACCAGTCACAGGACGAGCTTAACCACTAAGTCGACCAATAGTTTGATCCTCATCAACAAGGCAAAGCTCTTGTTCAAGTCCCCAGATGTGGTCCGCTCATACGGCTCTTTCATTGTCCGAGTCGACATAATGGTATTCGAAATCCAAGAGTTTGAGTTCTTCCTGAGAGACAATTTGGAGATCGATGACTCGACGGTCAGGTTAATATACGACGACCAAGACTACATGAAGTTGTGTGGACGCAAGACGATGTAGCGTGTGTGTGACCCGATGCAGCTTGATCCCTCAAAACTCTCCAGAAACAACCGCTGGGTGCCAAAATGACTTGCAGTGAAACATGTATGAAATGCAGCTTCAGTATATATATGCGTTTTTCGGGAGTTTTCCAGGTTCTGGCGATGGCAGCAGTTACTTCAATTCTTCACATGATTGGACTAAACAATCACTCGTCGAAACGACACTCCACTCCCATCAATGCCGACTTTTTTGCTACACAGCAGCCTTGGCTTCCTAGTGGGTGCGACTCCAGCAACTCGAACTTGAAGAAAACGTGGTACAGATACTCGACAGGCGCAATGCTAGGAAGCCATACACCTCGCGCGCGATTTCAAATGCTCACCGCCGCCGACCAGTTGGCTGGCGATAGCAACGAAGTCGTGCTGCATCCGCACCCAACCATTTACTTGCAAGCAACTACCCAGCCAGATACTACCTTGCCTGATCTCATATTGAAACTGAAAAGCGTGAGTAGGCGGCTGGCCTTGTTCAAAAGCCTCCAGTCTAAACTAACAAGGTTCGAAAGCCATCTCAACCAGCTAGAATACGAACTTGATCTACAAGAAGAAGACTTGGTTGCCAAGCACGAGCTCCTAAAGATCCAGGCTGCATCCCTAGCAGAGAGACAGTCAGAGGTGGACATTTTGTTTGTTAAGAGTGATGCTGCACTTCACTCACTTCGGGTACTGGTCAACAAGCTTATCGAACTATTGAAAAGCGTTCTAACCAAAGATAGTCCGTTGTGGAAGGTCCGAACCTTGATGACCAGGATGAAATTGAAATGGAATGACAAGGAGTACAAGGAGTTCACTGCGAGCTTTGAAGAGTTGGAAAGTGTTGGAAGAAAATTGGCCCATATCCAGCGCTTCTTATGCGAGCCAAAACGTTACTAGTGAATTTTGGCGTTTTATGTGCATCCTGTGTGTGCTCTACTGAGTTGGGATCTTTAGTGGGTATTCGCCATCCTTGGCTATTTCGCCTTTTGCTCTTTTATGTTCCGAGTTTGCAACTTTCGCAGCCATTTGGTGGATGCAAAAAGGTGCAAAAAACATAACCGCCGATAATGGTCATATTCATCACCGTCCCAAAAATTGATGGATCTAATGGAGATCCCCAGGATCAATCTTGTCTGAAGACATCAAAATCGCCATCTCTGCCGTTGCGTCCGAGAACTACGCTGTTGAGCAGGATGAGGCTGCACCGGCGTGATCGAAGTCTTGCAGAGCAAGACGACGACGACGACGAGACTGGGTCGCCTTCGGCACCGGCCAACTCATCGTTGAAAGTCGATTATTTAGTGGCCCCTGTCGGTGGAGTTCTGGTAAAGTCCAATGCAGACGCACTGGAGGTCGTACCAGTGCCTGTTTTCCCCAACTCAGCGCCAGTGCTCCTCGACGCTGGTACTACTTTCAAGACAGAACCAGAATTCACATCAGATTTACGTCCGATGTTTAAGTTTAGTCCTTCCAGCGGCCCCTCTGAACCGTCGTCGCCGTTTTCAAGCAGCTCCAGAGTGCTCACTGATCAGCTTGATCAGATTGCAGACGAGGCAAACTTCCTCCAGGATTACGCAACAATGGAAACAGCTGGGTCCACATACGCCTCAATAACTTTCAATAAACTGTTGGTACTGCTGCCTGGCGAGTACAGAGACCCAAGTGTCTTGTTGCCAGTCGAGCACTTGGTCTACGAAGAGCCTGTGGCTTTGTCTTACCACCAGCTTCTGGTACCTCCAGAGCAGCAAAGAGGTGCACAGTCACAAGGGTCTCTGTATGTGGGAATCACTACTGTTTCGATAAACGAAAATTCGTTGTTGCTCCCGTTGTACAACCCCCAACCGTCGAACGCACGTTTGCTGCGTACTTGGGCTATTCCACTACTGTGCATCATGATTGTGGTTCTAATCGTCTTTGCAGCGCACGAATATGTTGCTCGAACTGCGTCTGTGGTGGAACTTTTCCTTACTCAAGTATAGTTGCATGAACCATCCTCGGCAGTCTTGTATAGCTGACACCAATTCATAAGAAACTCTATGAAGCAGGCTTCTGTAGACTCGTTTCTCTCATCTTCTACAAAAATCCAATCAGTTATCATTAAATATGTACAAGTTTAATCTCTTCTATCCTTCACCTTCATCTTATTAACATGCTTGTGCTTTCTGGTCTTGGCAAACTTCTTGATACCCCACATGGATTGAGATACCTTGTTCGACTTGGACTTACCTCTACCACCACCGTGAGGGTGATCAAAGGCGTTCATGGCCACACCTCTGACCATAGGTCTGAAACCTCTATGACGGCTTCTACCAGCCTTACCCCAGGAAATGGACTTGTGCTCTTTGTTGGACACAACACCAAGAGTGGCGTGACAGTCCAAGTTGACGTAACGGTGTTCACCAGAACTCAACTTGATGATAGCCTTGTTCTGGTCCTGGTGCTTGGCCAATAATCTGGCAAAACATCCTGCAGATCTCACCAATTGGCCTCTGCCTCCAATGTGCAAACCAATGTTGTGGACAATAGAACCAACAGGGATCATATTCAATGGCAAGCAGTTACCTCTTTGCATGATTCTGGAAGTAAGCAAGGCGTCATCGATTTCACCATTGTTGGTTTCGTTCATTTCTTGGATAAAATCCTTGGGTAACCCACGTCTGAAGGATTCCACTTCATCGCCGGATCTCAAGCCAGAAGGAGCTAAAATATACGACAAGTCTCCGGTTTCCTGATGTTCGAGTAATGCAATATGGCCAGATCTGTTTGGGTCGTATTCAATTCTCACCACGGTTTGCTTTCCTGCTACCAACCTGTGACTGTCCACCAATCTCACACGTTGCTTGTGACCACCACCTCTACCTCTAATGGTGATCTTACCTGTGTTGTTTCTACCAGAAGTCTTCTTCTTTGGAACAGTCAACTCCTTGACTGGTCCTCCCTTATGCAAGTGTGCATGGACTGGCTTCTTGAAGTGGGTGGACCCCGGTTGTAAGTGTCCATTGGCGTATGATTTGATGGTCACATTGGCCATAGCCAAAGCTCTCTGTCTTCTGAAAAGTTCGTCTTTCTGTTCCAAATCCGTAAGATCCGCGTTGATACGGGACGTAGTGCTCTGGAACCGAGTGAGAATCCTGGTAAAACCAGGGATTCTTCTAGTAAGTTGGAACATCCTTGCAGGCTTGAAAAGTTTTAGACGCTGAGAAAAAAAAAGTTGTGGACCGGTTTGGTTGGAGAGACTGGCGATTACGCGTGGGAGCGTGTGTCGTGCGCACTTCTCAGCACTCTCTCGCGGCCAATCAATTTTTTAGCAAAGCCGACGAAAAACTTTAAACATTATAGATGATGGCTACTCGTGTGTTCACCCGTTCCTTGGCTACTGCCACCAAATCAGTCAAGCCACCTATTCAAATCTTTGGTCTTGACGGTACTTATGCCAATGCATTGTACAGTGCTTCTGCTCAAGAATCATCTATTGAACAATCCTTCACTGGTTTGACCAAAATCCACGACTTGATCAACCAAGATGGTAAGGTTAAGGAAATCTTGCTTAACCCATCTTTAACCAAGGAAGCCAGAACCGAAACCGTCGGTGTTTTGACTGAGCAACTCAAGTTGGACAAGACTCTCTCCAACTTCTTGAAGGTCTTGGCCGAAAACAACAGATTAGCCAACTTCAAGGGTATCTACGAAAAGTACGGTTTGTTGAACGATGCCTTCAAGGGAATTGTTGAAGCTAAGGTCACTTCCGCCAAGCCATTGGATTCAAAGATTTTGAAGAGATTGCAAACCGCAATTGGTAAGTCCCACTTTGTTGGTGAAGGTAAGACCTTGAAGTTGACCAACGTTGTTAATGAAGAAATTTTGGGTGGTTTGGTTGTTGAAGTTGGTGACAGAACTGTTGACGTGTCTATTCAATCTAAGGTTAACAAGTTGAACCAAACTTTGAAGGAAGCTTTGTAAGCTTATTAGATAAAAAATACATTATGAATGATGAAGTTGTAGATTGTCCCAAAGTCAATCAATCTGTGAGATATCTAAATGTGGGAATGTACTGTGAGAAATCTTACTAGTGGAATATTTGCCTAGTAGTATCGGCGAGGCTTCTGAGGTTTATATTTGTGGGGTCTCTTCTTCAGTCTTGCGTGTATTGTGATCTCACGGTTCCTGAATCAATCCGGATCGGGAAGATGGTTCATGCAAAGAACCTAGCAAACATGCAACTGGACTCAGTAGAATGTAGCTCACTTGCTGTTTATGTTGCTGACATTATAATCCAGGCTACAGGTGGAGATTTACAGTTTAATCAAAACGTGAAGCGTCTCACGTAGTTGCGCTAACAAGAAATTTCACCGGCAAAGCATAACAGCACTCAATTCATAGTATTAATACAACAACTCAGATATCTACTATCAAAACTAACTCAGTAGTGCATTGCCAATTGACTGGCGTATTTCTTCTCTATTTCGTAGTATACGTGTTTTGGCCACGAACAGTGATGTCGTTTGCACACCACCTCAATTTTTGGCAGCACTTTTTTATCGTGAGTAGTCAACATGCTGTTCTTTGGATTCTTTGTAAGAATCGTCACGATAGCAGCAATCCTCCTCAATGGGTTTATCTACCTTTATCCCGACCTCTTGAATGCGCCTGGACAGTGCAATTGGGCTGGGGATCCGGAGCTCACGTCCAAATACGACTTCATAAATCTGCTCCCCAGATCAGTCAAGCAACTCGTGCTTCTTAACGTGCCATCCTTGGCTATCCACGAACCATCCGACGACATTCATATTTTGACCTTTGGTGATCCTCAGATCAACGGGAACTGGAAGTCGACCAAGTACATCAAGAGATTGGACAACTACGGGAATGATTTCTACTTGGGCCACATCTACAGTACCATGAAGAGCAGATTGCGCCCGAGTCATGTTGCAGTCATGGGAGACCAGTTTTCCTCCCAGTGGATCTTTGACTCGGAGTTCTACAACAGAACTTTGCGTTTTGTTGAGCGTTTATTCCCAAGATCCTTGGAATACAAGCAAACGGTCCTCGATGTTCATGCGGAACACCAAAACTACGACTGGCAAGGCTGGTTGAAGAACGAAACGGATATGGACCCAAAGCACAGGTTTGACTCAAGAGTCTACAACGAGGTCTACGACTGGTACTTTGACTCGGATAAGCCAAATTACGAAAACCCACTTTTCATCAACTTAACAGGTAACCATGACATTGGCTACAGCGGTGATGCTACCTGGCAACACATGGCTAGATTCCACCTCTTATTCGGACAAAACAACTACGTCATAAACTACAACAAGGGAACTCCTAAAGAATGGAGATTGGTCGTTGTCGACTCCCTCACCTTGGACGGTCCTGCCTTGCAACCAGAATTTGTAAACTACACTTGGTCTTTCTTGGAGCACTTGCAAAAGTACGAAAACCCAAACTTCAAGGGTGCTACCGTCTTGTTCACCCACATCCCATTGCACAAAATAGAAGGCTTATGTGCCGACGGCCCAGACACGAGAATGTACGTTGACTACGAGAGAGAGCCATACAAGAATGGCTTGTTGAGGTCTCAAAACTTTTTGTCCTACGAAACCAGTCAAAAGTTGTTGGACATTGTATTCCCCAACAAGGACCAGAACGGTATTATTTTGACTGGCCATGACCACGTAGGCTGTGACGACTGGTTCAACAAGGTCAATGGCGAGTGGGTCGCTAGTAAGGACTATCTTGAAGAAAGCGAGCACACACCTGTGAGAGAAATTGTGGTGACCTCCATGATGGGCGACTTCAATGGCCAAACAGGTATCTTCACAGGCCACTTTGACAAGAAATGGCAATTCTCCTTCAGCTACTGTTCGTTTGCAGTCCAACATTGGTGGTGGGCTGCAAAGGCTACCTTGTTGGCTGCCATCTTCTTCCAAAGTACAATCTTCTTGTTAGGAATAGAAGCTTAAAATTGAGTTCTACATCTGCTGCTACTAAACAACTCCGACATACGGGCTGCAGGTTATACCGTTTTGTATAATAATAAAAAGTGTATGTACATACGCTGTGAGTTTTGAATTTTGTGAAAACTAAACTAACTCTACTCCATCTCTTCGGTTATCAATCTTCTTCCTTGACATTTTCCTTATTATCATCACCCTTGATAAACTTTTCGACATCTTCCTTTGCCCCATTGAAACTGGCTTCTGGACTGATTTGGATCTTCTTGACCTTCAACACTCCGTCAACGAAAATCCAGTGAGACCTCTTGATACCGGAAGGAGACTTCTTGGCACCCAAGACACCAATCAATTCCTTCGAAGGGTCACTCAATAAAGCATACTCGGCCTTTTGCTTAGTCTGGAAGTTCTTTTGGGACTTTGGTTGGTCGGCACTCAACCCAAATACGGTGGTGTCTGCATTCTTAAAGAAGTCGTAATTGGCTTGGAACCCGCAAACTTGTCTAGTACATCCCGGGGTGGACGCCTTGGGGTAAGCAAAGATGACAATATACTTTGTCTTGATATCCCTCAACTTAACCTCATTTTCGTCTTGGTCAAGCAAAGTAAGGTCTGGAATCTTGTCTCCAACCTCTATCTCAGCGGCAGCTGCGGCCTTTGCAGCGGACTTGATGACTGCTGCTGCAGTTGCTTCCACCTTAACTGGTTTCTTCTCAGTCTTGGTGATCTTTGCCTTCTTAATTGGAGGCTCCTCAGCTGTCGCTTTGGCTGCTACTCTGGTAGAACGACGTAATTCAGTCATGGTTTCTTGCTTAGTAACTTGGGAGTTAGAGTTGAAAAATGTGGAGAATTGCAAATCGCGCAATTAAATACACCAATATGTCACCTTGGAGTTGCTTTAATTTGCCTTTGAGGAGATGCACGACTAATTGACTATATTCAAACCAATGTCCGAAGCTTGGGCGGATTCCTTTATAGTTAATTTTTCATTGTTCTTGCCTTCGTCATTGTCCACGACTTGCCGTGCTAGCAGTTACTTTCACTCTCCTATTCATGTTTCAACGCACTTGTGTATCCATTGGCTTTCAGAAGGGGCGATCAATGGAACTCAAAATTAAATTTTAGTTATTGGTACATGTTTCAAAGCCCCACGTTGATCTGCATGAGTATAGCCAACTAGTTGTAGGGAGACGTAGGGGGAGGAGGTCATATGTAGTTCACACACTGGGACGTTGGGTCACGTGCACCAAAATACGTTTAGACGGGGCAGCGCCAAAAGTTCCTTGTTATCAACTATGGCTAACGTCGTGGAAATACCTAACGCCATAACAGAAGGAAAGGTCGTTTACTATGAGATTGTAACCAAAGCACAGCCTCGTCAAGTTACCATAAGAAGAAGATTCAATGATTTTAAGGACCTTGAACAGAAGCTTACTGAGGATTTAGGAATTGATGGCGTAGACTTTCACCACCTCCCAGGACAATTGTATAGTGGCAACTCTGCTGTTTCTCGTGTGTATGGCTGGTTGCCCAACTTTTCTTCTGTTGAGTCAAGGAAACAATTGCTTACTCGGTACCTCAATCAGTTAGTTAAGGACCCAACTACTAGAAACAACACATTGGTAATCGAGTTCCTAGGCTTCAATAAGATCTTCAAATTCAGTCTGGAATTGTTTAAAACAGATAATGATATTGGCGTCTTATCTACCCACAAAGATTTAATAACTTCTACTGTTTGGTTGGAAATACTTAGAGCCTGCCAGGCACGTTTGGATGATCTTAACCGCGCCAACCTTTCTTCTACTCTTCAAAGAAAGGAAGCTATCACAAAATTAAGCAAAGAGCTAAGACCTGCTGTTACCAAATTGAAGGACACGCTTGGAGTTTTTCACGAAACTTGGGAGAAGAACGAGAAACGGTCTCAGTTATCCAAGTTTGAGGAAGATATATATGAGTTTGAGCTGAAATATCAACTGAGTTTCTCGGCTCCTGACTCAGTTCCAAAGTCAAGTCGTGTCTTAGGTGCTCCTAGGGAAACTGAGGACACCATTGCTTTGAATGACCAAGAATTGTTGCAGAAGCAAATCCAAACTGAGCGTTCTCAGGACCAAGAGGTGGAGGAACTTTCGAGGATTGTTCACAGACAAAAATTGATGGCAAATGCTATTTACGATGAGGTGGAATCCCAAAACAAGGAACTAGGTGGCTTGGAGGAAGACTTGAATGTCAGCGAAGCAAAATTGGCTCTCGCTAGAAAACAAGCGAAAAAGGTAGTGAACTCCTAAGGCAGTGTCACTAACTTGCTCAGCTGCAATTTCAAGTACCTTTTGATACATTTCAAGGTCTTGCCACAAGGGAAATTTCTAATCCAAATATATTTATTACCATTCGTATAGCATTAAGATACCAGCGGGCAGAGAATGTCTATAATGACTAGATTATTTAGTAGGAACAAATCACAAGCTATATGTGCTGAGCAGTTTCTCATCATACCCAATAACATGAACCAATTAAGAATACTTTGCCTTGTGTGGCACCCAATATGGCCCTTATAGGGCCCAGTATTCTATCTAGATGCCATAGGTCGGGCATATAGTTTCCCATCTCCAAAAGACTGGTGTTACTCTCTTTTCTGGAAATGCTGCAAAACTGCAATGCAATACGGAACCGCAAAATCCGGGTAACTTCTTCTCCAAAATTCAATATAAAACGAGAAGAGTACGACCAAAATTTTTAAAACTTCAACACCAATCTTTGTTATGGTATGTTTTCTTTGTAAAACTAGATAGATGATGACAACACTTCGCCTAAATTGAATTCCACATGTGAATACAAAAAGTTACACCAAGATCTACGCTGAATCTAGTATTAATGAAAGTTTACTAACAAAAAATTAGTTATCAACTCCAACTAAATCTGGTACGAGAGAAAGTACTCGTATATGTAGAAATATTCAAAGGACCAATTCATAATTGGACTTAATTGTTCAGTCTTAATCTAAAATATTAAATACGCATTTGACCAGCAAAAGATCATTGGTTGGCTTTTAGATTAAATAAAGCTCTGGATGGAGCTCCTTCAATACTTGACCCCATAACTCTATACCTTTCTTAATCTGGGCCTCTGTGAGGTAGCTTACACCTACTCTTGCAGAAGACTTTCCCCAATGTCTTGTGTCACCAACAACATCAAAGAGATTACCATCAGCGACCAAAACCTTGTGCTTCTCGTTCAAGACCTTGCCCACGTCAGAGAAGTTGAAGTCGCTGCCGGCTCCTTCGATCGTGACCCACACAAAGTATCCTCCATCACCGCCTCTGATTTTCGTGGATTTGGGCAAGTTTTCCTTAATAGCATTGATTAAAGTCTGGGCCCTCTTAGTGTAGATAGCTTTAAACTCTTCGATGATCTTATCCAATTGACCGGAATTGATAATATGCGCAACCGCGATAGAGTTCAACTGACTTGGAGAACCCCCGGATCTGTTAGCTCCACTTGCAGCCAACTGTGCAGCAAGCTTGGGGGTATTGGTTTCTTGCCAACCCACACGGAGTCCCGGAGCAATGATCTTCGAAAAGGTGGCATTAGAAATAGTGTTTCCAAATGTCTTTGAAGTAGGCAAGCTTTGTTGATCCAAGTAGTTTAATCTGAGCGGAACTTCTGCATCGGTATAGGTTAACAAATCATAGACATCATCGGAAATGATCAACACATCGTACTTTCTAGCCAACTCAATTAACTTCAATCTCGTTGCTTTGGAGTATGTAAGTCCCCCAGGGTTGGAAAAGGTGGGAACAATGTAAAGAATAAATCTGTAGAGCTTGCGGTCTTTTCTCAAAGGATCCTTGACAATGTTGATTTCGTTATCAGCCGAAGATTCTTCTAATCCTTGGCTGTACTTTTCCAATTCCTTTTCAAAAAGTGCCACGTCTATCTCATATTCAGCTCCAGGTGTTTCGTCAATGGCAGTAAGCTTACCCTTGTGCCCAAGATCGATGAAAACGCTATTCACCAAGAAGTATGTTGGAGTGACTATAAAAATACGCTTGGTGTGATCCACATGAGTCGTAGAGTTTAGGATGTTTGAAATCCCATAAGATGCTCCACCGGTTAAGGTGATGTGCTCTGGACGCGATAAATTAATTTCAAAGACTCTGTTATTCCAGTCACTAATAGACTTGCGTACATCAAAGTTCCCTGGATCGGTTCCGTAGGCTAATGGGTGCTGATTCAATGGATCCGTCTCGTAAGAAGAGTAGTCTGTCGCAAGCACTTTCCCAACAGCATCGCTGATGGTTTGCGAGGGAATAATGTTAATAGTGGGATGGCCCTTAAGAAAGTTAATTGGTGACTTCAAATCAACTGGAGTACTCATGGTGGGATTTCTAATAGATAGTGTGCATGAGATTTATGGCCGCTTCTGCACATATATATAAAGTCACGTGAAAACTGTGGTTCTCCAAGAGCTTAATACCAGCCCGGCGACCTATGTGGCGATCCACCTTCAGGATAGAAACTATGGCATTTGTTTCACACTAAAGCTCATTGCAGACTATTGCCTACGAATTGCGTATTAATGTGGCCCTCCGGATTCCTGCCTAACATTAGTAATGATAATTCCTGTAAACAGGAAATGGAACATTTCCCAAGTCGGATGGATGAACATTACAATTTGCTTGGCGGCTTGCATTGAGTGGAAACCTTTGATAGCATCTTTGAACTGATGCATTTAGTATATTGGTGGCGGTGTCATCGCCGCCGTGTCTTTCATTACCAAGATTTCCGTAAGCTGCCGTCAAAAAATTTCAATTTCTTTCCCTCTTCCCACGTCTTTGAAAACCTCAAGTCTAACTCATATGTTTTGTGCCAAAGTACGTCCAGGAAGGGCCACTTACGAATAACCATGTCCTTTAAAGAGTAGCTGTGGTAATCAGAGGAACTTGGATTCGCGCTCAAAATAGTTAGATCTGGTGAAGAGGTACTGTGCAGTACCTGCAACAGCTTGATCTAAGGTGCATAGTATTAAACTATAGTCGGGTACAAATTCGTATTAATAGACTGAAATACCAACTACTTAAACATAACTGTAACTTCGGGTATTTTCTTGTAAAAGTGGGAAAAAATTTATGAGGATGGATTGCATTTATGCACAGGGTTCACTTTGCAGATGAACGGCTGAAATTGTGGACAGAGTTTGTGGGTAGCATCGTCCTGAAAAACTTGATCTTGGCTATTTAGTACAAAATGGCCCAGCTGCTTAGTTTAAGATGGTCCAGGTTGAGTTCATTCAGACTACCTTGACTTCAGTTCCGTTGAAATCAACATTGATCCCATCTCTCACTATGATTCTTGCCTCTCGATGATCCACTCTAACTTTGTAATATGCTCCGACTTCGTAGTAATTAGCAAAATTAATAAATATAGCGTCCCTCAAGATGGGAACTGCGTTGACAATTATGTTCCAGTGGGGAATGACGTTTTGTGGGTCCATGCCCTTCAAATCTGCGTAGATCAACTTCTCCGGAAGATTACCGAGAAATGCAGTGTTGACCATTTGGTTTTCAAAGTAGAGCAAAGTCTGTGGTAGCCTACTTAAATCAAACTCTCCCGCAGCACCTCTAGCCAATTTCAACTTCAAAATTTTCAGGTGTTTGAAGTCCTCAGCGATTTCTGAGATCGGGTTCCAGCTTACATCCAACAGCTTGACGTTAATAGCACGATCTAGCGTCGTCAACAGGCTCCATTTGATCGACAAAGAGGATAGCGATGGAGGAAGCTTTAAATCATCCAAGGACCTAAACTTCCCGTTGTCTAAACTCAATTCTGAGATTCGGGTATGCAGAACATCCAAGTATGGGATATCTCCGTCTATGTGCAATTTTTCTAGCGAGGGTGGGTACCCGATATCTGGCGAAGCGTTCCCCGCCAATTTCAAGTCCCTCAAGTGCTCAAGCGTGCTGATGTCTGCCTCGAAATTGAGTAAGGGATTCGATATGTTCAAGTGGATCAACGAACGAGGCAATCTAAGCTCGGTGTTCAACACGTTTGCAAAGACACCAGTGAAGTCAGTTCTAGTCAACGACAACTTCTTCAAGTGTCTGGGAAACTCGAACTGATATCCGTAAATACCAGATACACTCTGGATATCAAGTTCTTTTAGGGAATTGGGTAAGCCTAGGCATATCATGTAGGAATCTAAGTTTGATATCTTATCAGTGTGTGCACGTTGCAAGTGGTGAATAGGAGGGCCCAACACCCCAATATTTTCCATGCTGAACAGACAAAGAGTTTCTGGCAATGACTCCAAACTGGTCGGGGATATCATTGCATACTTTATGGAAATTAATGTCAATGAGGGTAGTGCTACATTCAGGGTCCAGTCAGTCCCACACAAATGTAGCTTTCTCGCCGACAGAGGTAAAACAACGTTATTCAAGCATCCCAGGTGAAGTGATACCTTATCCAATATCGGAAGGTACAGCAAGTCGACCTTTTGGTTGATGCCGATGTTGATTTCCAAATCGGTCAAGCCGGCGGGAAGTTGGTGAAAATTATTTCCTGGTCCCGATAATTGTAATTTGCGCAAAGATAAGGGGAATCGCGAAGGATCGCAATCGATGATCCGGCCAGCTGTCAACAGCAGCAAACTTTCAGGTAGTGGCGTAGATTCCAAGTCAAGCTCCTTGACGGTAAGCGTTCGGAGGTTGGATATCTGTGAGATTTTCTCAAAGTACGAAGTGGTAGGAGGACCAACCTTGGTGGTCGCAACACCGAGACGTTCTCCATCCAAAACAGCCTCACAGTCCACAGTTTTGAAATGATCAAAGAATTCTGGCTCTAGCCTGTTGAATATATGGCCGTCTGTAATGGTGAATGTTTTGGGGTTGACCGACTTGTCCTGGATCAACTTCTTCAAGTCTTTGTAGCTCAAATTCAAGGCGTCATGGTTGTTGATAAGACACACCTCACCATCGGAGCTGTACGCTCTGATGTTCTCGTTCCATAGATCTAGCACTCTCTGGCGGAAAAACGGCTCGGAATAGGCAAAGACTAAGTCGTCAAGCGTAAGATACTGGAACACCAAATCCCAGATCTCAGGAGGAAAAGGTAGCATTGGTTTCGGAAGCAGATTCAGGTGAAATACGAGCCATATATATTATGTGTTCACGTGAGTGGTTGCAAAAAAAAGAAATACCGTCGCCGACAAGGCATGTGAGAGCAAATGAAACACGGTATTTGAGGCTGGTGGAGTAAGTTGGATATCTTGGGTGGCCCCTTTGAAATAGTGAAAAACAGGGTGTATTGTCACGTTTGTTTTGAGTACGATTCTAGGCGGGGGATGGTGTAAGTGTTTCATATGTTGTTGGTGTTGAGGTTGCTTGATACTGGAGTAGCGTAGCGGACAGTTGGTGAGGACTGAAGAAATTCTCACTGCAGTAACCAGAATACGCGTTACGAGGTACATGAGTAGAATGCTATCTATTGTAGTCCACCAAGATCACAAACTTGCCGTAACCCACAAGGTGATGAGATGCCTCATCCCCCTATTCGCAGCTTCCCCTCCCCTTGGGTTACGCCGTCTAACGGCGAAGCAAGATTGCGGGAGATGTAACGAGCAATATATAGGTGATAGAGGTGATACGACGCGTCCCCGCAGCTAGATACGGTCACTATCTGTGGAAAAGGACTATTACGATTAACTTATGGTTGCGAGTGTCCTGCACCGTGAAGCTGTTCACACTAGCGCAGTTCCAGAGGTAGTGGTTCCTTAACACTCCAGTCTCAGATTGCCAAAGACTTCGGTACTTACAAGGTATCTGTTAACATATACTTAGTCATGTAAATTACTTCCACTATTTAGTTGCAGGTGATGTACAGCAGCCTTGGGAGGAACCCACTACGGCGTTTGGGCCGGGACTGCGAATTAATGTACGATCCCCATTCACATTTACGAAAATATGGGGTCCTATAGTCACCTCGATGGAGTCCATACCTTTAGAATTCAACCTGTATGTAGGACTTGACCCCTCGCAGTGCTCGTAGCCGCAAACGCATAGACTCTTAAACTGGGGAAAGATTTCCACTATCAGCTCCCAATACGGAATTGCAACATCGCAGCTGCTGCAGCTGAAGTTCGCATATTGCAAGTCCCTGGGGAACTGGCCAATGCAACGTGCCTTAGTGCTACTCACATACAAGCACCTTACGGATGGTGGAACAAGGTCCAAGTCCAATACCCGTAGACACTCGCCAGGCAAGGCCAAATTCAAGATCGTCAGGGTCCTAAATTTGCGCCCAATTATTTTTACAGGGTTCCCCTCTAGAATCAACAGTTTGGCCGCAATTCCCAGGTTGATCTTCCTGACCAAGTTATTACCTAGATCTACGGTCTCAATATTGGGTGGTAGCCTGAGGTCTTCCATGGAACGAAGGCTGTTGCACTTGAACTCCAAATACTTGATGTGGCTGCTACTTATGTCTAATGATCTAAAATTTGAGTAGTTGAGATGCAAAATCTCGAGGGATGGTGGGTATTCGATGTGGCCCGTGTTTGAGAGGCTTATCAAGAACAACTCCCTAAGTTTTGTGAGGGTAACCAAATTTGTTTCCAGAAAGTTTACTTTTACGTGCTCTAAATGCAAGAATCGGAGGTCCGGTGGGAAGGGAAGGAGGCTCGGTATATTGTTGTTGTCTCCGAAGTTGGAGTGCTTCTCTTCAAAGTCGTCTCCACAAACAGTCAACTTTCTTAGCAATGTAGGGAGTCTAAGGTCCACGAATTGAATGTGTGAGACCGAGATCAACGCTAGCTCTTGTAGGGATTCTGGTAGCGCGATGTGAGCTTTGTTCGATTGTGTGGGGCTGACGCACAAATCAAATAACGAGAGCGTGCGAAGCGCCCGAGGCAAGCAAGTTAAAGTTTGCGGCGTGATTTGGCACTCCCGGAGGCGGAGAACGTTCAACGAGGGCATTTCAGGTACTTCTGCGCACTTTGTGTTGTTCAATGTTAGTGTAGTGATTGAAAGCGGGAGCCTGACGTTGCTCAAAGTGCCGTTTGTTAGCCATAATGAGGCTAGTTTCCCGAGGTACTCTAACGACACGGCGCCATCCGAAATGCATGCTTCTAAGTGGTTTAACGTTTGTGGTAGCAGATGGAGATCCGTCCCTATTGCCGTGAGCTGTAGTGCCGTTAAAGACCGGGGATATCCGGACCTCAGCGAGTGGAGGATGTTTGTTGCAACCAATTTGGTTAAATTAGGAGGGAGAGCGTCAAATGCCAAATCCAATTCGTCGTAACTCATCACCTTGAGATTCGGTATATACACTATGCTAGAGTGGTCCGACCCATTTAGAGAGCTCCAGTTCTGATACAAGTACGTAGTCCGGAGCTTCTGTATATTCAAAAGGTACCTAATCTCGTCAAACGCACGTAGAAAGTCAGGATCCAACTTTCTCAATATGGTGTGATCGTAAATGCTGAATGATTTGGGCCGCAAAGCGCCCGTTCGAACATTATCGGATAACATCCGATTATTCAAGTACATGTAGAAGTGGTTGCTTGTTTCGTTGCATATTCTTAAAGTAACGTCATTCTTCCCGCCAAAGTTGTGACCACTTACGGTCACATGGGCCAAGTCCACTGCTCGCTCATGAAAGAACTGGTCATAAGTTAAATACCTCAAGTCACGAGGCTCGAGGTACGCAAAGATAATGTCCCATATCTCAGGGGGTAACAGAAACATTGGCAGTGGTAGGGGTGACTGCATTTGCTTGTTATGGGGTAAAGGTAGCCTCGAATTTGGGTGTAAAAAATGTTGCTCCTTGTGAGAATATCGAGACATAAGAACACCTACAATTACGGCCTTTAAGATCAACTCTATGAATGTGTGTGTGTATATAATCTGATTTTGATATAACTCTATGGATAGCCTGCATCATGAGTTGTTTTAAAAAATCGCCCCGCTGCCTCAGAGGTCGAGCGGGAATTGACTTGTCGTTTTTGTGTACAACAGGGTCTAGCATACGGCAACCCTAGCATTTCACTCCTTGAACTCATAAAAGCTGTCTCCCAATTCTGAATCTAGCACTGGGTTTGACAATAGCCACTCGCTGTCTGTCTTTTCGGCAGGTCTCAAGGTGTTTGATTGGTCGAAGTGGCTTGCACTTCCGGCAGCTACGGAATTAGCGAGTGCGTTGGTGTCTGGGAGCGTCGAGAGTGAGTTCTCGTTGTCCATTCTGCTTTCAATTGTAGAGTCTGTGGGAATCATGTAGGGCGGTGGGATTCCCAGATGGGGCTGTGATTTCAGCGCAAGCAGACCTCCTGATGCCTGGCTAAACAGGTCGCCTCGCGACATGGGGTTTATCAGGCCTGCTGGCGTCAACAGCCCAGCGGAGCCTTGGCTCAACAGACCCCCAGAGCCTCGTCCCTGGGAGCTAGTGTACTGCCAGTTGAACAGTTTAGCAAATTGACCCCCTATCAACTCGTTCAGCCCGTTACTCTGGTCACTCGAGAATAACAACATCGAGGAATTGGGCAACTCACCAGGCACCCGAAAGTCGAAAAACAGGTCGCTGCCTGCCTCTGTGTCTCTAATTGATACACCTCTGTCGTACCTTGGGAGTGATGTGGTCCCGTCTATTGGGATTTTGGGCCTGAGCTCGGTGTATGAACCTCCAGGCGACGGAAGCAGACCCTCTTCCTCCCTCAGGTGAGTTTCGTCGTCGTCCTCTTCTTTATCGTCACCAATGCTTCCAGGCCCGCGTATTCCACTCGATTCGCCATCGGGCGCTCTCAAATCTTGGCTGATCAACGAGGAAATGACAGCATTTATAGGAATCTCGTCGGGATCCCCTTCTCCGGACTCCCGGCTTTCCTGGTCCTGTTCTCGAACAAATTTTTGAAATTCTGGAACATTGGGCATGGCCATATGTATTAACTTTTCGAGTGATCTAGTCAACAATTCAACCCGATTCTCCAACAATTCGACATATTCATTGGTATGAGGCTTCATTTCTGAGGTTTTCTTCTTGGTGAATACACAGATTTTGTTGTCTGCAACACACCTCTCGCAAGGAACGTTCCCATCACACTTTGTCTTCTTGACACGACAAGAATCACAGGCCTTGATGGTTCTTTTCCGTTTCAAGTTATTCATTCGCTCCGTGTCCAATTCATATATCTCCAAAATGTCAATTCTTTGCGTCCTATATATATGTTCAGCTCTTCGGACACTGAATGACACCTTGTGTATGTAAAGTAGGATGTTTAAAAAGTCTAAAAAAAAAAAAAAAAATTGGTCATTATAAATCAAATACCGAACGGCGCTAGAATATTTGAAATTAGTCATGAAAATCGATTATCCAGGTGTGCTTGAGTTAGGTGCTATGGGCGTAACAGGGGGGAGGTCATACCAAGGCAATTGGTAGCGTGTAGTGAGGTCTAAGTGACTTGGTTGTGGTAGGTTGCAATTCGAGTCTCAATTGGAGGGCACGGCGAAAATGAAGAGTCCAACGCGAAAGGGCGCCAGAACCATCGTGAAATCGTCTCGAATATACTCGGATCATCTCGAACGTCTTTGGGGGTGTGTGGGAATTATCATTACGGCCGAATCAACAGTCCCGATATTCCACTGCCGGGAATATGCGCATGGAAATACGGTACGTGTTCCGTCCCACGTCCCGAAAACTACACAGACGTTAAATTCAGGAACTATTCCGAGTAATGTGTGACGTTTTGGCGGTGATAGTTGCAGCTTTTGTCCTTATTCCCGAGTGCTATGGCACGGCCCTAGCGCGCTGAAAGCGCTTGAACGCAGCGGCCTCAAACGTGTCAATTGAGGTCCTTGTTCCTTCCGCGGCTTGTCGCGTGGCGAGTTCAAGGACTTATGGTTTTGCTGCTGTCCCTCCCAAGAATGAATTACTAAACATCGGCTGAAGAACGGGTTAGACGTATTTCCGAGAAAAAAAAAAGAATCACGAGAACCCTTCCTGTACACCCCATAAGATATGCGTAGAGAAGCTGATCAAGCAACCAGACAAAGCAACAGGATTGACGTGATCCACCACGTTGTTTCGAAATCGAGGATATCAACTCGATTCTCCATCTAATGAAGTCTTTTCTTTGCAAGTATCCCCCGTTTAATTTCGGGGCTACTGTTGATCACTGGCCGCGACGTTTTTTTCCCTCAACCTTGCATCGATCGGCCCTCACTTCCTATTGCGGAGCAATCAGCCGTACCTTTTCCAACGGCACAAGAGAAAACCGAGCATTCCGGACATTTGTTCAGCCTATCCATGATGTCTTGAATTTTGCAACCGGTCATCGTATCCGGTTCATGGTTCCGTGCACTGCCTTTAATCGTTCTAGAAGCCTTCCTTGTACAATACGCCAGACGTATTAGTAATGGCTTAAAAATCAAAAAAGTCAAAGCTCCCGCTTATCCCACAGCCAGTGATCCTCAATTGATGCTAAGGGAATACTACCTGTGAGACAGGCTGCAGCTTGATAGGACATGATTAATGTTCACCTTTACTAATACCACCATCCTGGAGGGTCCGTCTTATGCACGGACATGGAAGGCGGAGGTTAGCGGACGAGAATGGGGAAAGCAAAAAACGGTGTAATTGCATCACTTTCATCGAGAAAACGTACCCGTTCGGTGTCTCAGGCACCGGCCCACTGCCTGTGTCGTATTTCCTGGCAAACTTCCGAGCCGCAGCCGGCTGTAGACGTGCTTAGTAAGGTATGTCCTCATATTAAAAAATTTGCTTCATGCTCTCTCTTTGTAGAATGGCCTTACGGACAATATATCTCAAGATTTGACTAGTATACCAACATATCTATCATAACCGCTTTGTCAAGTTTGCCGTTGCAAGTCCTGTCGGTTGCTCGGGCTTGGTCTAGGCTCGATGGCGGAATTGAGTTTTGGATCTCAACAGTGCGTGATGTCTTTCAAGTCTATTTGTGTTGAATTTCCGAGTGCGACATTTAGAAATCCACCATACGATCAAAAACGGTCAGGTGCTTTCTTAGCGCAATGTGGGCACCGGACTGACATTGAGCACCGTAACTGAGACATTGGGCACCTCAGACGAGACATTGGGTACCTCAGACGAGACATTGGGTACCGGAACTGTCTTGCTGTTCCGTGTATGCAGTCTCTAAATTGCTCACTGGTTACGAGAAAGCTACAGAAATTGGTCCCAGGTACGAGGTCCGATCTCATTGACCTGTTTTGAGCTGGATTCTAGTCAAACTCTTGCAACCACCTTGTCACTTACAATTGTCATTACTATTAATCTGTATTATGTATATACAAACCCTTTTACAGTCCTCCTGATTTGATTGACTCATTACAATCCCAAAGCACCAGTGAATTGAGAACCACCACCAGATTGTTGGAATTCAAGAGTAAAGTCTTCTAAAATGGCGAAGACAGAAGTGATGGCAACAATACCTGCAGCACCCTTACCTGCAGAACCAAAGACTTCGGCCACAAGAGCCAAGGCAGTCAATGCAAAGGCACCGGTGGCAGATGCCAATGGAATGTGCTTGGACAATTCCTTGGTGACAGACACATCTCTCTTACCAACAAGAGAAATGCCCTGTTCCTTGAATTGCTGAGCAACGTCCTTTGGAGAAGAGCCGGAGATTTCGCTCCACTTAAGGGCAAACCATACGGCAGAGGAGAGGGTGACCAAGGAGAAACCAATAATCTTCAATGGGTTGCAGCCAATGGAGAACAAGTAGGCAAAAGCGCCGGACTTGATGGTCAACTTGTTGGTCAATGGGTTGACAGCGTAGTCGGCAACAACTAACTTGAACAAGTCGGTGTTGAGGCCAAGGTAGTTTGCAGCAACAGACAAGGCCAAGGCAAGCACTTGTGCGTTGGCAACAACGGTGTAGGCAAACAACACTGGCAAGGCACCGGTGTACAACAACCTAACTGGGTAAATATTGCTGACGGCTCTGACCTTGGTGGATCTAATAACCAATTCGTATCTAAAGTTTTGCAAGGAAATAACGGCGAGGATAACAACGAGGGAGATAATGACTTGGGTCAAGTTTGGCAAGTTGGATCTGGTGAAGGCGTAGTAGATGCTGTGGAAGTTCTTGGTCAATTCGGTCAAGGAAAGGGAGGTGACCAAGTTGTAGATGGCACCAAAGTTCTCGGTGGTTTCAGCGTTGGCGAATTCAACCACCTCCACACCAACAATGTCCTTGACCAAGTTGGCGGTGACCTGCAAGGCAATGAAAGCAATGGCACCGCCACCAAAGGCGTAGCCCTTGTCGAAAACATCGACCATCAAGGTGACGATGGAGGACCAGACGTTGATTTGAAGGAAAAGCAAAATGTAAGTTCCGAGCGGAGCGTCATCGGTGGCGGGGTTGTAGCCTCTGATGACGTTGTCGTAGTACCCAGAAAAGATCAAAACAAGGGAGTAGGCGGCGGTCAACACAATGGCGGTGAGTTTTTGGCCAGTTTGGAACAATTCACGGTCAAGTCTGATGTTGAAGTTGACCTTGACCAACCTCATACCGGCGGCCAACTGCCAGAGGAACCCAGCGGTGATGATTGGCAACAAACCAACCTCCAACAAGGTACCCTTTTCCATGCCGAAGATCGGTCTGACTCCGCTTAACGGGTCAGCAACCTTGTATTCGGCCAGAGGGCCCAATCCGTACAATGGGATTTGGCCAAGAACGAAAATAAGGGCAGACGAAATGGTGAAAATGATCTTTTCATCAAAACCAATTCTTTCGGAAGGGAGCTCAACCTCGGGGAGGAGAGGAATGAAGAATTTAACCAAATCAAGAAGACGGACTAGACTGTTAGTATCATGTTCACGTGGTGATTACTGAGCTGGCGTTCACTTACATCCTGCCATAATAGTGTGAGCGGTTAATTAATTTTGGACAAATTTTCAAGAGTCGTCGTATAAAGTCGTGCGGCAGCGAGTTGTGTGCAATCAGCGCTGACTGCGACGCCCAGCGACACGGCGACGCTCCAAGACTTTTGCTCGCTCGCCCTCAGAGACACTAGCGCATTTCACCCACTCCACGCGCGACACTCCCCAGTACTCCTGAGCCAGCAACATTGCTATCAGCAAGCATGTCGTCAAGAAATCCTTTATCTTGTCGTATGACGTATCCAGAGTGCTCGGGCAACTTTTGGCCTGGCCCTCGATTAGTGAGTGCAACCATGTCACTAACTCCTTCCAAACCACCCCTGGTTGGCGTATGGGCAGGTTTTACTCTAATGCTGTACGATTGTACTCCAGGAGTCATGTCAGATTGATAAAGGTTGTGTGCCTGGACGCTTCATCGCCGTATCAAAAGTATATTGAATGACATGAAGATATTAGCGAAATCGGGATAAAGCGCAATGGCAAGTTATGGCGATTGATTCGTAGATATACTGAACTAGTGGACAATTTCCAGGATTCGAAGTCAAGGTGTGTGGGGATGTTGCCACTGAGTGTCATCCGGCTCTTGACGGGAGCATATGTGTCCCTAACAAGAGTGGGAAAGCGTCCCAACAAACCAACATTGAGTTGGAGGGGAAGCCGTTCTGCATCTGGAATTCGGCTGCGTTGTAAGTTTAGGCAAACTAAGGGTTATGATAGCAGTCATGTGTACAGCGAAGATTCTGAACGGACGACATGGAGAGGTGTGTGGCGTGGGGGACTGGAATCACCAGAAGGGCTTTGGTTGTGCAGGCCGCGACAATCGCCGGCACATCCCGTGTCGTCTGGGGGGTGCATTCTGTGTCTTCCCTTGGCTCTTTGTTGGACATTGTTCGCTCGCAAACGTCATAGAGGATTTCAGATCTGTTGTGCATGCCCCTCCCCTCTCATCTCAGCCACCAAAAAAGGTAGGGCTGTTCATAGGCGTCTTTCTACAGGCACTTTACTCTCTCTGTTCTGCTTGTCTACTCTGATTATCTGTACTCCTTCTCTGTTCTTCTCTACTCTGCTTCATTCTAGTGTCTATTCATTAATCTATATATCATTCCAGGAAGCGCCACCACATAAAATTGCCGAAGAACCGTCTGAAAACGTACTGGGTACGACAGAGAGTTCGTCCAAGCTGCTCAACGAGCAGTCTAAAGTCTTTGCCTTCTTTGACACATGATCGTCAATCAGGTTGGTATTCAAAAGAAGTTGGATCAAATGGGAAAGTCTATTTCCGACGGTCGGAGAAGAAGTACCATTGCCCTCAATCAAAAACAGCTTGAGATCGTAGAGCTGGTGGAACCTCTTGAATTTGGCCAATTCCTCCCTGTCCAAGTGTGCAAATAAGTCGTCTCCGTAAAAAGGGAGGTTTGAGAGTTCATTGGCCTTTACTGTCTCCTGACTTCCTCTCAAGTTCTCATCTAAATTTAACAGTGCGATGTTATCGTCATCTATAAGTTGTTCTGAGTTGTCAAGGGATGCGTTGTGCCAGCTGTTGATCTTCCTGTAGAGTAGGTTAAACTTCTCGTCGGGGTGGTATTCGCGTGCTGTGAAGTCATTCTCGTCGTCTTCTTCCCCTTCGTCTTGCTCCTGTTGTGGCTCTCCTTGATCCGCATTCATTTGATCTTTGGAAGCCTCTGCTTCGTCCTCCTCATAGTCAACGTCATCGTCTTCTACTTCCTCGTCTTCCTCGTCTTCTTCCTCTTCCTCGTGTATCTCGTCTGCCCCTATAACTGTGAAATTCGTGGTGTTGGTGGTGCTTAAAATATCAGACTCAATCCTCAGGGTGATCCTGCCAGCAGGATTAAACAACACATACAGGGATTCGTCGTCGATAGCATCTCCCTTAATGAAATCATATGTGTCTAAGTCGTCGATGTCTGATAGTATACTAGCAGTCTCCACCTTCTCGTGCTGGGCCTGGAAAGACCTCGATTTGTTAATGTTGTTACTCATGGTTTGCTACTTTACAAGAACGTGAAATCCACACCTTTTATATCTCGCTGAGCCTTAGTCATCTACAAATGATAAGGTCACGTGAGTGTTGCAAGAGAGTGAGCAAGAGCGCGACTTGCAAAATGCCCTCCCCACCCACACTGGGAGGGGAGGCTCGTACATGAAGAGGGGGTGCCCAAAAAAATAAAGGTGATGATGGCATTGTCTCGACTCCGGAACCGGAGTTTGAACCAGAGTGTCTACGGCTATCCCCCAGATACTGCTTGCTAAAAAAAAGCTCAAAATGTCCCGCATAACGCTTTTCCAAGCATCTCGAAACGTCTCATCAAGAGATTGAAAATCTTATCCTGTTAGTACACGCTTCATGGGCTATAATCACACTCAGATAGGGGTGAAAGACATTTTATATATACGATAATGTCTTCATGTATAAAGTAAGAATCATTCGTGATCATCATGTTGTGTGGCTTCCAAGTGGTACTTACTTGTTGGCAAGTGTGGGTAATTTCACGATCTGCAAATTTTAGCGACAAACGACACTTTATATATGAAGCGCTTTTTCCGGGTAATTTTCCAAATGGGTAAGTCGGTGGTGCCCGCACTACCGCTGGCCCTGTGCATGCCCGACAAATGATTAGTAAAGGAACTTGAACGGTCGGTGAAAATTCGAATAATTTGCAATTCACAATGGCTGTAAAAGGTTTAGGACAAGTTGATCAGACATACGACGGCTCCAAGTTAAAGATTGGAATCATCCATGCTAGATGGAACAAGAAGATCATTGATTCTTTGGTCGCTGGTGCCGTGAAACGTTTGAAGGATTTCGGTGTCTTGGAAGAGAACATCTTGATTGAGTCCGTTCCAGGCTCTTTTGAGTTGCCATATGCTACCAAGGCATTCACCCTTCAACACAACTTGGACGCTGTGATCCCAATTGGGGTTTTGATCAAGGGTTCCACCATGCACTTTGAGTACATTTGTGACAGTGTTACTCACCAATTGATGAAGTTGAACTTTGAATTGAACAAGCCCGTCATCTTCGGTGTCTTGACCTGTATGACTGAGGAACAAGCGGAAGCTAGAGCTGGTTTGATTGAGGGTAAGATGCACAACCACGGGGAAGATTGGGGTGCTGCTGCTGTTGAAATGGCCATCAAGTTTTAGAATCCTGGGGTAGCTTTACTGGTTTTCCGCTCGCTGTTTTCTGGTGTAAAGCCCAACTCTATTTAACGCTTGTTGCCTGCATAAGCAACTTCTTGACGAAGATGAAGCTGACTGCATTCTGACATAATAGAAAATGAAAAATTACGTTCTGCAAGTTCTGTATTGTAGGTAGCAATGTTGTCGCTGTGCGGTATCCTCGGTAAGTGAGTGAATTTCTGCGAATTGACTCTGTTTGCGAGTTATGGCAAATTTGCAACCGCTCCGACGTACAAAATACACTTCAACGGCATTGCTGCGCCAAAAATAGGGTCGTCAGGTACTAGAAAGCACCACCTGTTTGCAGCAAAAAATGGTGCCTCCAGCCAGATTCGAACTGACGATCTCCTCATTACTAGTGAGGTGCCTTACCAACTTGGCCATAGAGGCTACGAAAACGACCTCGGTGAGGGTCGAACTCACGATCTTAAGATTAACAGTCTTACGCCTTAGCCAACTTGGCCACGAAGTCTTTTCGATGGGAGACGTCTGCATGTTCTATAAGCGTTGATTTGATGTTCATTATCAATCGCTTCTTATAAGGAATCCCTTTACCGCTTTGAACTGCTGGCTAATTCTAACAACTGCCAGTCTCAAACTGTGCCTACTTTCTACATTTTGCCTTTTTGAGCTGTTGAAATTCACTTTGAATATTTATCAACCAACTCTCTCGTGCAAAAAATTATCATCACTTCATGAGACGATATATCCACTACTCCAGTCGTCTAAGTAAGCAATTCCAATTAGATCCCAAGTATAAGTTCAAATGTGGGTTGGAGATTCACACGCAGCTAAGCACACAGCACAAACTCTTTTCCAATTCCATAAACACAACTACAGCTACTCCCAACTCCACCATCAGTTACTTTGATCTCGGCCTTCCAGGAACCCAACCAAAGGTAAACCCGGAAGCTGTGTTTTTAGCGTTACAGACAGCAGCAGCACTTCATGGGGATATACAGTTAAAGTCTTCATTTGATAGAAAACACTACTTTTACCCAGATCAACCTTTGGGTTACCAGCTCACCCAGTACTACCATCCAATCTCGAAAAATGGATTCATGACATTAACTCTGAAGTTCGACAATATCAACCAGGACTCGAAGACCATTATAATACAGCAGATCCAGTTGGAGCAAGATACAGGTAAATTGAACTACGACGAGCATGACCAGGTGATCCAAGTAGACTACAACAGAGCCAATGTGCCCTTGATTGAATTGATCACCAGACCAGACTTTGAAGATATCGAGCAAGTGATCCTGTTTGTGAAGAAGTATCAAACTTTAGTGCGTTATCTTGACATCTGTGATGGGGAATTGGAAAACGGGTCTCTTCGTATCGATGTGAACATAAGTGTCAATGGCCACAACAGAGTAGAGATAAAGAACTTGAACAGTTTTCACGATATCCAGCAAGCATTGATATACGAATACAATAGGCAACTGGATGCCATCAAGTCGGACACGTTTATAGTGCAGGAAACTAGAGGCTGGGATGGCCTACAAACCATTTCGATGAGAACAAAAGAGGATGTCGTGGACTACAGGTACGTACCTGACTCCGAATTACCTTGTATTTACTTAGAACAAGGTATTGGAGACGAAATCAAGGCTCAGCTTCCTCCTTTACCAGACCAGGTATTGGAAGAATTGATGACCAAGAACAAGTTGGAGCTCAAATATGCAAAGTACTTGGTCGAGAACAAGCAAATCTTGAACTACTACTCCCAGCTCCACCGACATGTCGTTATAGAGGATGGCCAGCCGGTGAAGATAGTAAACAACTGGCTCTTTAATAATCTCTTTGGTGCGTTTGCCAAGCAGAAGAAGGCAGTGGATTTGGATTTGATCCTGCTGCAAAAGTTGGCGCTTCTCATCAAGAAAGTGTCCAATAAGGAAATCTCACAGACTTCTGCAAAGCTATTACTAGCTGAGGTGGTGAAGTTGCCTGAGTTGAAGAACAAGTCGATAGAGGAGCTTATAGAAGACTTGGACTTGGGAGTGCCAGTAGAAGTATCGAAGGAGGAAATGGATGAAGCCATCAATGAGATTTGCATGGATTTGATAGAAAACAACCAGGATGTTGTCCAAAAGATCAAAAATGGTCAAAAGAAGTCAATAAAGTATTTAGTGGGGTTGGCCATGAGAGAGACTCAAGGTAAGGTGGATGCCAAGCAATTTGAAGAAAGGTTTAACCTGTTGATATCATGAGTTGTGAGGACTGCCTCTGCGAAAATCTTTGAGAGAAGTGTGGAAAATGCGGGTATTATAATGTGCATCACTCTGCTGGGTGTTTACTTGAATTTAATACATTCAAAGTACTAATATTTACTACTTGAAATCCTGTCTAAACTCGTAAACCTTTTCAGAAGAGTCCATATCCAACGCAAATTGGAATTCTGCCTCTGTTGAAGGAGAGTCCATTTGCTTTTCAAGGTCCCCGATCTCCTTGTTGTATATCGTTGTTGCACTTGTCAAGGCAGAGTTCCCTGAGGAGTGCGATTGATTGGAAATGGCCCTTTCTTGGAATGGAAACTCAGGTTTCTTTTCTTTGTTGCTTCTTCCAATCGTCGTTTTGAAGAATTTACTGTACATAGCCATAGCGTCGGAGCCAAGACCAAAGAGAATGAAACTCACCACACACAAACCATTGTTGACGAACATTTCAAAGTTGTCGCTGACAGAGGTCAACGCAAATGCAATGGCAGACTTATCGTAACCTTCGTTTGGATTCAGTCTCACCAACTGTAAGTTCTTTACAAAGTAGATGATGTTGATTGGGATGTCTGCAACAACAATCAAGAAACAAAACAAGATCAATCTTGCGTATCTCTTCAAGTTCAAACCTGAGTTAGAGCATCTTAACAAGTCCTTGAAGTCATTGCGCTTGTAAAAGTACTCGTAGAGAATCAAAACTGCAAACACCAACGCAACTAACGACCATAACAAGGGCCAGAGAAAGTAGAACGGAATGGTGGAGTACGAGTACTGGACTGAGGCTAAGCACCCACTGTACCTTGCAATAACATACCGCTTGAACTCAATGTAGTATAAGGAACACATGCAAAATACAGGGGTGATGAGGCATATGGCCAATTCTAAAGCGGTTTTCTTCCAGCTCTTGCCTTCCAAGAAAATTGGATTGGAAGCTCGCATAATCATATAGAGATTGATGGCCATGGACGCTGTTGCTGCGTTCTTGGCAACTCTGGTTCCAACATCTAGTCTAATTGCAATGTCACAGTACCCTGTTCCGTCCCAGGCCTTATAAAATTCTTCTCCGCTCCAGATAACAGCATTGATGAAGGAGATGATGTTGGAGATGAGAAAGCACAGCAACAAGCAAATCGCAGGAATATTCTTTGACTTTGAGTGCCACACAAGCGGAGGTACCAATAACACAGTAGATAGGATTGATAGGATTATAATTGCAACACCAGTAGACTCCATTTTGTCGATGGAGCTGTGAACCTGGATTTGGCTGCTTTATAATGTTGCAGCCAAATGTGTTTTTCCTTTCGCAGCCAAATCGGGAAACCAAGCTGCAATGAGTTCACACTTGAAGGTACGTCATTGGAGGTAACAATGCAACCTGAAACACGTTTGAAGTATAGAGATGTAAAGCAACATTAGAGGCGTTTTTGTATAGAGATGCAAAGCAAACTTTGAGGTTCATTTGTAGGAATGCAACATAAGTTAGTGTAAAATTTGGAGAAGGGTATTCAAGAATCTGGAGAGGTTTCCTTGCAGAAGTAAGTCCAGTTTTATCCTTCCCGGAACCGGCTCGCCAACTATACTCCTGAGTAGTCTCCTCCCTCTAAAGTTTACGTTCATGAGATGGGCTGGCTCTTATCAAAAAAATCTCGGTTGTGTGCATTTTTTGCAGCAATCTCACGCGAGAATAATCGTGCTCACCTACATCACTACAATAATCTCAGAACTTAACAATTAACTATATGCAACGGGTATTATGATTAGTTGATGACGGACTTCAAGACTTCATTGGCAGAAACGACACCATTGTACTTGGAATCCAAGAACTTCAACAAGTCAACGACCCTTGCTCTCAATTCATCCTTAGGGAATTGCTTCAATGCTTCAATGTTTTCTTCTCTGCCCAAGGTAGAATCATTCATCAACTTGATTCTGTCGGCGTCCTTCTCAAAGACCTTACTGAAGATGTCAACAACAGCTTGGGTTTGGTTGATGATCAATGGGTTTTCGGATTCGTACAACTTGATGATCAATTCGAAGATTGGGGTGTTTTCTTCGAATCCGGTTTCCAAAGGCAAGTGACCCAAGAGAGGAGCAATGACGTGTTCCAAAGGAACGGCTTGTTGATGCTTCAAGGTCAATCTAGCAACACAACCAGCAGCATTGGCGTAACCTCTGTTGACAACGTCCTTGGTTTCTTCGTCGTCAGCGTTGACAGACTTCTTGTCGGCCTTGGTCAACAATTGGAACAACAATTGCAAGACAGTTGGGTAGATAGAAGACAAGTCGGCGGGGGAGTTTTCGACAATGAGACCAATACCGTAAGCGCAGTTACCCTTGACTTCCAAGGACTTGTCGTTGGTGACTCTGTCGATGAAGACTTGCAACAATTCTTCAGCGTAGTTGTTGTGAGACTTGAGGCCACCAACAATTTCGGCCAAAGCACCGGTGGAGGACACTCTGATGGTCTTGGACTTGGAAGACAATTGGGTCAAGATGACGTCCTTGAAAGAAGCAAAGATCTTGTTGAAGTCACCTTGCAAGGCGAGGGACAAGTTAACCAAGACCTCCATGACGGACTCGTACAACAAAGCGTCGGTCTCAGAGGCATCTTCTTCGTCTGGACCATCTTCGTCTTCAAGTTGACATGCGTGTTCTCTCTTGATGATGGTCATCAATTGACCGCAGACAGATTCCAAAGAGGCAGTGTCGTTGGCATTGTCGACAAGAGCAATAGCACCAAAGGTGTACAAGAAATCAGCAATACCGTCCAAGATACGGGCAACCATGGTGATTTCGAATTCGTCGGTCAACAAAGGAACAGCGGTTTCTCTACATTGTTGGATCAACTGCAAAACAGATGGATCAACGTAGGAGGCAGCAGGAACACCCTTTGGAGCCTTGAAGTTGTCACCGTGAGTTGCCTTGAACATGGCCTTGGTGATTCTGAACATGGTCTGCATAGCAGCTTCTCTCATACCATAAGAGTTTTCGATTTGGTCAGCCAAGGTCTTGAAAGATGGCTCAACAAATCTGGCAAACTCCTTACCAGTACCAGTAGCCAATTCAGCAAGAGCAACAGAGGCAATTTCCTTTTCGATGGTGATACCGGTGTGGACATTGATACCTTGACTCAAGTCGTCTTCGTTTTCCTCATCCAAGTCCTCCAAGTTGTAGGTGAACTCTTCTTGTTCCAAACACTTGATGATTTGAGGAACCAATTGGTCCAAGAAACCGGCGAACTCAGCTCCATACACCTTGGCCATGTTGGAGATGAAGGCAAAACCAGACTCTCTGATTCTGGAGTGCTCAGAAGACAAAGCACCGTAGGCGGCTTCGACCAAAGGCTTGGCGTAAGCAGAGAATGGTTCGGAACCAACGGCTCTGGCCATGGTGGAGATGTTTTCAAAGGTCATGGCCTTCAATTCAATATCGTCTTCAGACAAACCTTCGACCTCGGCGACGTTGGCCAACAAAGGTTCCAAGAACTGGATGGAGTTGTTGAAGTATGGGATAAAGGCCTTACCAGAAGCAAAGGCAGTGGAACCAATGGCAGAGACAATGGCGGATCTCAAGGTGGAGCTGCTGGCGGATTGCAACATGTGGAACAACTTGTTCATCAAAGGTTCAATGTACTGCTTCATGGCGTCGTGGGACATGAACTCAATCAAACCATCCAAGGCGTAACAAGCGTACTTGTAGGCAACAGGGGAGGTGGCAGAGTCAATGATCTCGATGATCAATGGCAACAATTGCTCGTGGAAACCAGCAATGACGTCTTGCAACTCAGAGGTCAATTGGGTCAAGGTCTTCAAGGCAGCGACTCTGACAATGATCTCACCGTCCTTCAAACCGTTGATAAGGGCTGGAACAATCTTTTGGATTTGAGTGGAGAAGAAATCTGGGCAACCAGAAGAAGTAACACCAATGCTCAACAACCCACCTCTTCTTTCAAACAAGTTGGAGGAGCCCAACATGGCAGGCAAGTTATCAAACAATGGAGAAACAACTTGGGAAGGAGGTAACTCAGCAGACAAAACGGCAAGCAATCTCAAGGCCAAGGCTGGAGGTTGGTTTTCTTCGTTTTCGTTTTCTTCGTGCTCGTTGGTCAACTCATCTTCAACATCGATTTCTTCAGATGCAACCTTGGCGGCGATCAAGGTGATGGAAGGACCCAACTTGTTGGAGGAGATCTTGGACTTTCTCAAGGAAACAGTGGAGATCAAGAATTGCAAGGCAAAGGTTCTGTATTCTTCGTCCAACTCGGCGTTGGCTGCGATTTCAGCAATGAACTGGATCAAGTTGATCAAGTGGTCACCAACCAACTTGTTGTCCAAGAAGATCAACGAGTTGAAGACGTTGAAGACATCCTTGGCCTTATCGGAGTCGTCGTCGGAAATGACTTCCTTCAAGACTTGGACCATACCTGGGATGGTGGCCTTGAACTTGGAGGCCAATTGTGGGTTGCTTTGAGAGTCTTCTTCGATGATTTGAGAAATAACGTCCAAGGCCAACACGGCGTTAACCTTGATGCTTCTGGAGGAAGAGGCATCGGTCAACAAACCGCCGTACAAGTTCAAAAAGTCCTCGACGTTGTTGTTTAAGGCTGGGATCTGGGTTTCTAACAAGGTGTACAAAGTGAAAGTTGCGATTTCTCTGGTCTTCAAGTTGGCCTGGTCTTGGATACCACCAACCAAGGTTGGCAATAACTCGTTCCATTCGCCGTTTTCCAAGTCGACTTCACCAACAGCGGCAACGACTCTGGCGCACGAGTGTGTGACGATTTGAGAAGCAGTGCTGTTAAATGTGTTGGTCAAAAGGGACTCTCTAATGGAAGGCTTCAAGGAAGCATCGACCTTTTCCCAGTTGTCCAAAACCAACTTTCTGGCCTCAACAGCAGCTAACTGCTTCATCTCATCAGTCTCTGCGTTGGCCAAGATGTGGAAAAGTGATGGCAATGCCAAAGGATTTGGATAGAAGTCCTTGGTCAACGACTGCACAGCTGCCTTGATCACGTTGGAGTCTGGCACCAACGTTCTCTTCAAGGTCTCTTCCAAAGAAGCAAGGTATTGGGTGTCCATTGTTGTGGATGATTTGGTAAAAACAAATCTTTTGGAATATTATTGTGAAGAGGAAAAAAAAAATTTGGCTCGTTAGCGAAGGCCTCCACGAACAAGAGGGACCACTTTGACGCATACTTTTCCAGACAATGCGGTTACAGATCCGTTCGAATCGGGGCTACAGCTGCGTAGATGTGCCTTGGGGTCGCGTAGCACACGATGCCAAGGTCGTTACTGAGTTATGTTGGCTTGAATGTCTATAAATGTTGAAAAATTTGATGCGATGAGATGAGTCGCATGGCCAACCAACGCGGATGCGTTTGGTCAACTATCACCAGACCCATCCTCGAGGTGCAACAAAGTACTGAGTGGGTCTGGTTATCAACCAGCAAAGTGTTTAGGGGTATCAATTCCGGTGTATCCTGTAGAAGTACTGTTGTGGGTATTCAATTGACCCAGTGAGATGCATGTGCACTGCATCTCAGCTGATCACCTTGTTCGGTTGTCGCGTATTTGGCTTGGTTGTTCGTGTATTGAGGACTGGCATCTTTCTCGTGTTCGTTTTGTGTTGTTCAAGCGTTACACAGACCAGCTCAGGGTGTCAATATGGGTACCACGGTAGTGGTAACCATGGGACACCGGTTGTTAGTCGTAACTCCAGGAATTGTGTAGTGGCCAAAGACGAGATGTTGGAAGTCGACCTGGGGCAGACTAACGAGCCAGCCAGCATTCGTTTCAGCATTAGCTGCAACACCAGAGCATTCTTTCCAGCATAGCTGCGATACCTGAGCATTTCATTCAAGCGAATTCTACCTTTATGCTGCATTTCTAATTGAAGTACAGGCGAAATCGTACCCTGAGCATTTCTCTTCCGCTATCGGGAATTCGTTGCAGCCAGTACCTCCAAGATAACTGCGCAGCATACACATGGATCCTTTCTAGATTATGAGCATTCCACTATGCAATTCATGAACATCATCTGAACTAGCTCAGATATAACTTCAATTCCTCCAATTACCCGATCAGATACACCTTCATCCTACAATTGCAAATTCATGGGCATCTCCCTGATCTTGATCAGATAATACCTCTCCAATTCCTTCAATTCCTTGACATCGTCCTTTGTGATCAAGTTGATAGCACAACCCTTTCTTCCAAATCTACCTGATCTACCGATTCTATGGATATAATTTTCCTTGTCCAAAGGCAAGTCATAGTTGATGACGAGGGAGACCTGCTGCACATCGATTCCTCTGGCCCAGACGTCTGTGGAAATAAGGACTCTGGAGTTGCCCAGTCTAAAGTCGTTCATGATCAGGTCTCTTTCGTCCTGCTTCATGTCACCGTGCATGGCGACAATGGTAAAGTTTTGCTTGCGCATCTGGTCGCTGAGCCAGTTGACCTTGGCCTTTGTGTTGCAAAAGATGACCGCCTGGGTGATGGTCAAGGAGTCGTACAAGTCGCACAAGGTGTCGAATTTCCAGTCTTCTTTGTCGCACTGGACGTGGTACTGCTTGATGCCCTCCAAACTAACCTCGTCTCGCTTGACCAAGATCCTGACTGGGTCGGTGGTGAATTTTGCAACCATCTCAAGCACCTCCTTGGTCAAAGTGGCACTCACCACAACAACCTGCACGGTGGGAGGCATGTGCTTGTACACCTCGTAGATCTGTTCCTTGAAGCCCTTGGTCAACAACTCATCTGCCTCATCGAGAATCAACATCTTGACGTTTCTGGTGGTCAAGTTACGTCTCTTGATCACGTCGACAACACGGCCAGGCGTCCCACTCACCACCTGCTGCTGCTGGGACAACTTTTTGATGTCGTCACCGACGTTTTTGCCCCCAATACACGCATGTGTATGGACGTTCATGTACGCTCCGAGCTGCTGGACCACACTGTTGATCTGCACTGCCAACTCCCTGGTGGGCGACAATATCAACGCCTGGCAATCCTTCATCTTGGTGTCAATCACCTCCAACATCCCAATCGAAAATGTAGCTGTTTTACCTGTTCCCGACTGGGCCTGTGCTATAGTGTCCTTCCCGCTGATGATTTGCATAATGGCTCTCGACTGAATGGCTGACGGTGTTTCGAACCCATACCCGTAGATACCCTTGAGAAGTTCGGGCTTGAGCTTCATGCCTTCAAAGGTCTTGTGAACCTTGATGTTCTTGGTGGATTTGGAGCTGAATTCCAACTCATTGTCAAGCTCTCTGTCAAAGTCCATTGGTGTGTGTGTGATGTAGCGATCGAAAAAAAAGTGCATCGCAAAAAAAAGGGCAGGCGCTCAGGAACCAACACCAACCCCACTCGAAAATGGCCATTGTCGTGTTAATCGGAGGAGGACATGCTTCCGGTAAGAAGTCTGCATCGATGCTCTTGAAGAAAGAGATTTTGACCCACTTTCCATCTGCCCAGGTCGACTTGGTCGACATGACCAAGTACGAAGACAAGAGCCAGGTGCCTGCCATCGTCAACCCCAGCGGAACCCCGTCTGCCTTGACCGTTCACGCAGGTGGCCACAAGTCTGTTCCCGTGAAACCTTCCCGTTTTGATTTTGACCAGTTGAAGAAGGATTTGGCCAACCAGCCAGAGTGCAAGATCTTCTTGGTCCACGGCTTGTACGCGTTGTACGACAAAGACCTCCGTGACATTGCCCAGATCAGGGTGTTTATAGATAGTGATCCTGATACCAGGTTGATCAGATGGATCAGAAGGGATGTTATCTCGCAAGATGGTCTGCCTGTTGGTGACTTGGAGGATGTCATTCTGAAGTACTTGAAGAAGGCCCGTGCAGAAATGAACGATTATATCTTCCCAACAAAAGAGTTTGCTGATGTCATTATGCCCCGTGGAGCAGAACCAAATGCTGTTTCTCTTATCTTTGATGGGATTTTGCCATATTTGTCTCCAAATAGCACTGTTGTACCAAAGGCATATGAGGTTACTGAGAACTACTTGAGGCCGGCCAGCAAGTCAATTTTCTACGAAGTTAACTAGGGATTTAAGAAGGGGAAGTTATGAAGGTACCAGAGATGTAATTGGAGTTACCATGGAAGTCAATGACACTAATAGAGGGAAGTTTAAGAAGCTACAGGGAAGTCTATTGAGCAACTTGGAGAACAAGTTAATTTTCTAGGAAGTTAACTAAATAAGACTACGAAATTGTCAACGAAGTCAGAGCAAGTTTATTTCTGTGGAAGTATATGAAACTAGGTATTGATCAATTATGATACATGTGGTGTCCAGTCCCGTTCAATCAAAGCTACAGGACAAGCAAATGCTATGTGCATTCCACATCATTCTAGTTTTTTATACCAATCATTATTACAGAGGAGTATCTAATGTCCTACAATCATTATTACTTAGTAGTTTCCAATTCCTACCAACTACATAGTTAATCTAGTCCTATCACTACCACTTAGTTCAATTCCTACACATTACGACTTACTTGTTTCTTGTCAAATACTCATTCATTTCTATACATGAAGCCGGCACCGGCGACTGAAAACCACCCAATAGTCCCACTATATACCATTGATTGGATCGTTTTCAAGCGTATACTTTGTCAAACCCTCAATCTTGTCATTTGGAACCAAGTCCCTCAACTTCTTATCATTAGCATACCAGTTCTTTATCAAGTACACCATCTCGTTATTCTTTAGATCATCGGCAAAGCCCTTGTAGAACTCAAAGGTGCTGAGCTCAATAAAGGACTTTAACACATAGTACAACTTGTTGTAGGAAACACCACTCTTGACAAACAAGTCGACAAGGAACCCCTTGGGAGGTCTCTGCAATTCGTCCTTTTCTTCAATGGCTTCCTGGAGGTACTTGCTGATCAACTTGATCAACTCATCGATGGGGAAAACCAAGTCGTTGGAAGACACCTTTGTGCTGATCAGCATGAAGCTCTGTTCAATCAAGATGTAGAGAGGCACCTTTTTGGACTGGAACTCAAACGAAATACGCTCAAACAAAAGCTCCCATCTCTTCAAGATATCGTCGGTGTTCTTGTAGTCGGATATCTTGAAGATAAGTAAGCACAATTCGTAGTAACCTAAAGGATCTGTGTAGCTGTTGAAGAGCTCGCTGATGGTCAAGATCTTGTTGTCCAACAAGCTCACGGCAGACTCTCTGTTTTCCTTGGAAATTCTGCTGTCGGTCTTGATGGCAGCCAACACGTCCAACTGCAAGTTGGCCACGTCAAACAACTCCTGGATGATGGACGACAACTGGATCATCTTCTGGCGCAAGTTGGGCGGACACACGCAGTTGCAAAAACCGTTAGCACGTGACAAGTACTCGATCCGCTTGTTCAAGTCTAACTGGAAGTCGGAGATGGCAAGCGAGTACAACAAGCTGGCCGACTCGTAGTAGTGTTCTCTCTTGGCGTGGAAGAGCCACAAGAGGTTGCTCAATGGAAGGCTGTTGTGCGATTTCTCCTCCAAGAACGGGAGAATGTACGGCGTCTTGATCTCGAGAAGACGCTCGCTGATGCCCTGGTTGATGAACCACTGGTAGAACTCGTAGTGGAACGCCTTGTCGTGGGATGCAAAACACGTTTCGTACGTGTTGTCTCTAGTTTCCAAGAACTCGTTGATGAGGAGTTGGTTGTTGGACTCGGTGATGCGGATCGCCTCGAGGTCCACCTTGCTGAGGATCTTGAAAATCAACTCGTACAAACGCAACTTCTTGCTCTTGTTGTCTTCTGTCTGCTGGTTCTTGCCGCCAATCTTGGATGCTAGTCTCAAAAGAAGGTCCACGGCACCCACGTAGTAGTCCAAGTCCAACATGATGTTGATGGAGTTCTCGATGTTTTCCAAGGTGAGCGACTCAAACGCCTGTTCAAACAACGAGATGGAGTTCTTCAAACACTTGTTCTTCAATTCAACGTCCTTCTTCCCAATGTCCTTGGCCCTCGTCAAGTTCTCGATGGCCTTGAATATCAACACATCGTCGGTCGAACAGAAAGATCCGCACCGGTCCTGCAACGACGACGCTATCAAGTCAATCGACCCGCCCTTCAAGATGTTCTTGTTGATGATCGACGACAACAAGTCCTTGATCAAGTTCTTGACGTCCTTGTTGGGTAACAATAAGTCTTTGAACCTCAAGCGCAAGAGGTTGGCTTGGTTGGTCAACGACAAGAACTTGAAGATGTCGTTCAAGTTGCTCTGGTTGATCTGGATTTCTTCAATGAGCACCATGAGGAACGAAAGTGCTTCTTTGATGGAGTCCAACGACTTGATGATCGAAGTAAAAGCAATGTGTTCGGCCCTTAAGCATACCTCGTTCTCAAACTGGCTGGGGTCTGAGCTGAAATTCGGTGCGCTGAGCCCGAGAATGGAGTTGCCGTTTTCAACGAAAAAGTCAATCAACACAATCACCGACCCAATGAAAAACTCAACCTGCTTCTTGTCAATGTTCAACCCTTGCACGAGAATGTTGTCCTCCTTGATGGACGCTATTTCCACGGCTCCGTTGAGACCAAACTTGACGTGTGGAAGCGGTCTGAAAACGTTGGAGTTCCAGTACTCTCTCAACAATCTGGAGATCAAGAGACACGTGCCGTAGAAACGGTCGCTCAAGATGACGTCTTCGACGGTTGGGTGGGAAGAGTCAGTGATGGCCGGTTGGAGGTGGTGTGGTGGCTGTGCGCTGGCCTGCGTCTTATTAATTAGTCTGGGGTTGTTGCTGCAGCTCGAAAACAACAGCTGTGCCTTGCGCTTGAACAAGTCGTTCGAGTTGTAGTGGCCGTACGAACATGCTAGGTATAATAATGTGGAGCAAGTCTCTTCGAATCCGTTCTCCTCAATAAAGTTCTCGATGGTGCTCTCGTTCAAGGACTTCAAGATCTGGTCCGAGGTGCGGAACTGGTAAATCAAGATCCCGAAGTTGGTCAAGATGGCCAACCTCAACGGTTCTTTGGAGTACTGGCTGGCCAACACGTTGGCAAACCCGGTGGGTGTGTTGGTTGAGTTCATCGACGGCGTCAACTGCACAACGTCGTGAATGTACGTGTATGGCTCGTTCTCCCCGGTGTACTTGATGAACTCTGCGTCCTCAACCAACTTGGTGTTCTTCTTCAAGAACCCGTAGTTGGCAATACTAATGAATAACTTGTCTGACTTCTTGGTCTTCTTCACAGACACAAACACATCTGGGCTGATGATCTTGGCAAACTTGGTGTTCTTCAAGAGTTGCGACTGCTGCTGCAACTGGATCAACTGGTCCAAGTGCTGCTTGCTCTTGGTAAATGCATCTAATTCGGAGTTCACCACAGGTACGTCCTTGGACGGTGGGAACTTTATGGACGCAAGATTCAATCTTAACGATGCTGTGGAGGTGGTGGTGGAAGAGTATGCCGAGTTGAAGGAGGATGAAATGAACGATCCAAACCCTAGGGAACCCAACTTCAACAAAATACGGCACCCGTTGCTGGTGATTGCAATCAACTGCACTGTGGCCGACTCGTTCGACGAAATATGCTGGATGTTTATAATTTTGAACTTTTCAAACACTTTAAAGTTGTTGGCATTAGCGTACAAGGTGGACGCGCTCTTGAAAATTTGTGTGGGCAACAATCTGCTGGCTTCGTGGAGCTGGTCCGTCTGGAGCTTGTACACTCTGATGACAGATTTATTGGAAAGCGAGTAGATAACGTTTCTTCCGGCGTCAATCTCAAGCTGACTGATGGTCTCTGGAATCGACGCAGTTGTGTTTGTGTTGGACAACAAGTCGAACCCAGGCAACTTGCTGGGGATAACTGACGAGATACCTGACTTGGTCAAGCAGATCTTGTCGCATCTGTTCTTGATAAAGCTGGACTTGTTGGAGTATTCAAGTTTCCAGATATTTATGCCGTCTCCTTCGCCAGTGAAGTAGATTTCGTGAGTTTGTGGGTGCGAGACAATCAAGTTGACGTTCAACCCCTGGATAGACACAGACAACTTAGGACTGAAGATCTCAAGGTTGTTGAACGACTCGTCGTACTTGACAACAAAGACGTGGAGGTCCAGTGTGGTTGCTATAAGTAAAAGGTAGTTGACGTCCTTGGAAAACACGCCAACCTTGGGCTTGACCAACTTGACGTTGAGGATCGCATGCTTCAACTGGTCAATGGTCAAGAATTGCGATGACTGATTAAATGACGACTTGGGCAACTTGTAGTTCCATAACAATAACTTGTTGTCGTTGATGATCCACGCTCTTTCGATCTCTTGGAACAACCCGATCCGCGTCACATTGTCAGCGGAGTTGTATTCATCAAAGAACTTATCTGGAAGATCAATCTGGTTTACTTTTTCGAATCTCCTGAAGTCTCCCAACCCATTTTCATAATCAAAGTAGTAGTTGTCTAAGGACCCTGTGGTTGTTCTGTCCACGCTCTCTTCGTTGTAGAGATCATTGGGGGTTAATGAATCGATTTTGTTAAAATCAGAAATAAACTTCGACCCTAACTGCAACGGCGTCAAATTCGTGAAATTCGGAATGTTAACTTTATAATTGACGTTGCTGTTCTTCAAGTTGAGCGGATGAAGAAATCTCTTGGATAAATCTCCTCGAGAAACGTCGGGATGTGCAGCCTCATTTTGATGGAATTGGAGAGAATCAACGGACTCCTCATTAAACTTGATCGTAGGATTAACAAATCTATCCGTTGTCTTGGTGGTTCCATCATTGGAACCTCCAAAGATCCGGGAAGCCATTGGTTGTTTTCGTACTGTTTATAAATTTTTTTCAAGATGTGTTGCGTTAAGTAGAATGCGCACGTGCATAGCCGCGTGATCCCTAACTATGCGACCACAACTCAACTGCTAGAGCAGCTACAACCTTGGCACTACATCTACACTGTTATTGAGACATGTATCTTGACATTTGGTTGACCTGGATTGGATTTGGTCATAAATTGAACATACCTTATTTTAGGATTTTGGTAGAATATCTACGAAAACGATGGTTGATGTTGTATTTACTTTACTTGTACTTTTGATACGCCAATTGCTCTACAAAGGAGACATAGAACTAGATATTGGACATGTATAAGAGTCATTTACTTTATATGACATCTGTTGTACGACGAACATTAGCCACTGTACGAGGATGTGCTAGCAAGAGCTATCATCAGCATAATCACGTGACACAACCAGCTTCGATGGTCTAGCCCTACAACCGCAGGCCCAGGCATGTGCAACCCCAGGCAGACTTTCTACAAGCTGTTTAACTGATTCGGGATTCTTAGAACTGCTCACCAAATAAGCTTTTCAGAAGAGACAGAAATGAACATTCTTCTCGGGGAACATCCTACTTTTGCTGCATCAATATTAGTACAAGACCCCAAACACATACACCTTTGTATGCCTGACACCATTATACTAGTACGCTATCAGTTGGACTCCCAAATATTGACTCACAACATATGCATAAACCCAAATTAATTAGGAAATCCACAGCCATTTGGGATTTGTAAGCATCCGATTTTGTATGCTGGTTTACGGTTTCCCCAACCGGTTCCAAATTTTCTTGAGGGCTGAGAAAAGCTAATAAACAACTACACCATGAAGCTTTTATCATTAGTGGCCAGTGCAGTTGCTGTCAGTGCAATTCCGTTATTCGACGGGGAAGAAAGACTCATCAAGGTTGGGTCTAACGAATACAAAATTATCAAAGAAAGCGACAAGGCAAGCTTGAAGAGGGAAGGAACCAATTTTATTGATGTCACAGGCAAGATCTCCGTAAAGGATGCCATGGCACAGGGCTTGGTGGGAAAGACAGGAGTCAGCGGCCTTCAACAATTGTTGACGCTTGGTTCCAAGCAATTGGACGAGATTAACGTTGTTCCTGAATACATCTACCCTAAGGAGGTTAGCCACAAGAAGGCAATCCACAAGTTGTACGACCAAATTGACATTAACCAAGTGTACAATAACTTGGCTAACTTCACCTCATTCTACACCAGATACTACACCACCGACACCGGACTCGACAGTGCCAATTGGTTGTTTGAAAAGGTGCAAGACGCTGTGGCTCCTATCAAGGGCGCCACCGTCAAGAAGTTTGCGCACGACTGGAAGCAGTTCAGTATCATTGCCACCATTCCTGGTGAAGTTGAGGAGTTGGTTGTGATTGGTGCTCACCAAGACTCTGCCAACATTATCTTGCCTACCTTCACCCAAGCCCCAGGTGCAGATGACGACGGATCCGGCACGGTCACCATCTTGGAATCATTGAGATTATTGGCACAAGCCGGTTTCAAGCCCCACAACACCCTTGAATTCCACTTCTACTCTGCAGAAGAGGCTGGTCTCTTGGGTTCTTACGACGTCTTCCACAGCTACAACCAGGAAAACAAGACCGTTTACGGGTTCTTGCAGCAAGATATGACTGGTTCCACCACCAAATCCAAGGAAGAAGGGGTGGAAGAACACGTCGGATTGATCACCGACTACACTGCGGAAACTTTGAATGATTTCATCAAGTTAGTTGTCACCGAATACGTTGACATTCCATACCACGAAACACAATGTGGATACGCCTGTTCCGACCACGCTTCTGCGCTTGAGTTCGGATTCCCAGCCTCATTTGTCATCGAGAGTGAGTTCAAGTACTCACTGAAGGTCATCCACTCTGTTTGGGATACGATTGACAGAATTGACTTTGGCCACGTCAAGGAACACATTAAGTTGACCATTGCGTTTGCGTACGAGTTGGCGGCTGCAAAGATTACCAAAAAGTAATCAAATTACGCTGCACCAGGCTACCCCGACACCAGGGACTAGCAAATATGCGCTAAAACACTTCTCTTTATAGAGTAAGTAGTTGTCGTATTTATATGTTTAATGTATACGGTGGAGATTTTTGCCGCATTGGTTATATTTTGCAGCACAAATCTACTCACTCCCCTTAGAAGCACCTACAATAGTTTACACGTTGTTTTAACCTTAAATCATATAATACTATACACAATCAAGCTTCTTCTTCTTCCTTCTTGGCGAATCTGACAACATCAAACTTCAATTGCTTGTAGTTGATCACCTTGCTTTGGTTGTTTTCTTCGTCAACCAAGACTCTTTGCTGAACGTCAGCTTCAACAAGCAATTGAGCACCGACCTTGACGATCTTTTCCATGGATTCGACTTGCTGGTCGTTGAAAACTGCAACGTTGTACCAGTCGGTTTGCTTTTGGTCGGCGGCAATTGGGTTGTACTTATTCACAGCCAATGAGTAGGTAAGGAACTTGTTGCCGTCCTTGGTTTCTTTTGGCTCGATTCTGCCAACAGTACCCAATATTTGGATTCTGGCAAAGGATTGTCTTGCGACACTAGTGGAGAACAGACGGACAGAGGATAACATCATGGGTGGCGTTTGCTTGGGGATATGGCTCTCTTGTGAAATTCAGTTGTTTTTTTTTGGTGTTGCATGGGACGCGTTACTCTGGGTACCCCACGTGACACTCCAGGTATGCCCACACACACCCTTGTCTAGTCCTTTGTTACGGGAGGGTTTTGGATTGCCACCCAATTCACGGGGCCTATGATACTCTTCGCTAAATTCTCGATTTTTCCATTTGACGTAGCCCTGTAGTTAGTTTCTTTCCCCCCTGTCTCTGATCTAGCTTGCGTACACACCCGTATAGTTAAGCAAATCCCTCGCACGCACGGATGGTCCGCGGGATCACGCACAATCAAGCTCCCCCGAAGTACCCAAACCCTGTTGCAGAGGGTGCCCAGCTACTCAAATCCTGGATATATCTGTGTGCCAGAACGTAGCTTTGACACTGTAGGACCCTCCAGTCTATAGTAGCCGGTATATATGGCGTAGCACCGCTATTCCTGGGGATTCCCAAAACACCTCGTGCACGACCTCTTATCGCAGGGGCAGGAGATAAAAGCAAGGAATCATTCTTTTTTTTATAAATCTATATATATTGGGATTAGTAACCCTATCAACAAACAATATCAACGAACTAGAAAGTTATTAGACACGGTAAGTAGAGGGAAGAAGAGCAAGACGAAGGAGGAGTGAAAGCAATTGACTGTGCGGTGGAGATCAATTGAGTATACTCCTGGCGCCAAATCAGGGGGCAAATGTGGGTTTGCCATCCCCCTTTTATTTTACATAAACACTCTTTTACTAACATTCTAGCAATGAGATCAACCTTTAAAGATACCTACTCCTTTGGTACGTATAGATAGTGCAGCGGTCTTTACATTTGGGCCGTTCTTGCTTGGTTTTGGAGGACTTGTTACTAACTGTGTCTAGAGAAACGTCAAAGTGAAGCTGGCAGAATCATGCAACGATTCAAGGACAGAGTTCCTGTGATTTGTGAGAAGGCCGAGAACTCGGACATACCAGCCATTGACAAGCATAAGTACTTGGTTCCTGGCGATTTGTCTGTCGGTCAATTTGTTTACGTTATCAGAAATAGAATTAAGTTACCAAGTGAGAAGGCCATCTTCATATTCGTCAACGACATATTGCCACCAACCGCTGCCTTGATCAGCAGCATTTACGAAGAGCACAAGGACAAGGACGGCTTCTTGTATGTGTTATACTCTGGTGAGAACACTTTTGGTGGCGAAGAGATGTTGAAGTTGGACTTGTCTTCTTTGAGTTTTGACAACATTGAAGAAGAATTGAAGGGTTACTCTGCTTAGTTTAGTATCATTCCGTGAATGATTGTTTAGGTATAATGGATAAAACTAAAAGATAGCGTAGACAAAAGGTAGAAGACGAGAAGACAGTGTTCCAGTGCATCATGCTCACGGGCACTTGGAGTGTGAGCCAAGCAAGTAAGAAGATTTTCAATACCTGGATACATGCTTGGCTACATGGTAGAGTGCCTTAGCACTCTACTTTCAATGAATCTTTTTGTCGTAGTCGTAGCCAGGTACAAGAACCACCATACTTATTGAGAGGAATATCAAAATTTTGCGAAATCAAATGTCTTCCTTTGTCATAGATGACTTGGAAACGTGCAAATTCCCCCGTACCAGTCGGTTTTTCAACCGAGGGGAGTTGCCTGACTTCAGAACCCTCCAACCACAGTTCACAGACACCCCTCACTCTTCCACCAGTTTGCAGACGAGCATAAACTACAATCCTTTCACTTTCGCTCAGCAAAAGACCAAGGCCAGTTTCCCACTCGACTTGTCACATTTACCAAATAGAATCCATTTGACGGAATCGCCAGCACCAGAACCACTGGGGATCCCCGAGTTTCGGTTGACGGACCAAGAATCCAAAGATCCAATCCTGTTTATAGAGTCCAAGATGGACACTGGCCGAGAGTATGGGGCCATGAAAATCGTGCTACCTGAGTTTGAGGACAAAATGATCAGAGGCAACTTCCAAATCAATCCAGACGTGTTCTGGTTCGAGACCAATAAGCTTCTTAACAATCCTCCCCAGGATGAAATCATCAGCAGACTCCAGTTTTACAGCGAGTTGACGAAATTTCATATGTCCCGCCATGAGCAGCCCGTCAAGCAGGAAAAACCAAACTCCATCAATAACTTGCTCAACTCACCGTCACCGGACCCTGTGGCTGCACCCAAAACACTCCCTGCATTCCTCCTGAAGGCTCCTCTGATAGACAAGCGGACCTTGGACTTGTACAAGCTCTATCGCTCAGTGATCATCAGAGGTGGGTTCATGGAGGTAATCAGCAAGAAACTATGGGCACAGATCGGACGGGAGTTGGGATACAAGGGCAAAATCATGACCAGCTTGAGCAGCTCGTTGAAGACGTCGTACCAGCGGATCCTCTATCCATTTGAGCTCCACCTCAGCGAGCAGTCGGAGCCACCCAGAAAGAAACAGAAGTTGGATCCTCCTGCGGTCATTGGTTCGTCCTTAGAGTACAAGAGAAGCGTAAAAAGCAAGGCATCGAAGGGTATTCTTGTAAATCTGCCGCACATGATCGACGTCAAGCCTCCTGTGTCCAAAGACAACGTGCCTTCGATCAACCCACTCAGCCAACTCAATCACGGATTGCTCAACATTCAGAACCAGGACGATACGTCCAATAGAAAAGTGTCACCCAAACTGTCGTCTGTATACTCAATAAGGCAGTTTCTCGAGAAAGACTTGAAGTTCCAAGAATACATTATCAAGCAAAACTACAAGCTTTTCAACCGATCTCTCACGTTTGAGGAACCCAACATGCCGATTCCAGATCGAAACTTCATAAAGCTTGCGGATTACGAGGCACTTTACTGGGAGTTTGTGCATAATGAGGTGCACGACCGGATGCTTCCAGACGGCATTGAGTTGGAGAACGGCGAAAACATCCCCAACAGGTCCAACGGAAGTGGGTTTGTCAAGATTGGAGATGAGATCTTGAACTACAAGCATAACCTCAGCAACATCAGCATACCCACAGGGGTCAAGCCGAGCAAGGAGTTCCAGCCGTCCAACATCGAGGCGTCGCACTACAACCTGACAGACTATATCATGAACATGATGGAAACAGCGTTATTGCCGTGGAACTTGCACAACTTACCGGTACTTCCCAACTCGCTTTTCGGAGCATTCCAGCAGGACGACTTGTGTCAAGACTTGTTGAGCACTAGACTCAACATAGGCATGACTTTTAGCACGCTGAACTGGAAGTGTGAGGACCACTTCACACAAATGGCCAACTTTCAGTTCTTTGGTGGTCTCAAGAAGTGGTACTTTATACCCGAGCTGGATTTCGACAAGTTTGAGCAGTTGGTGCAACAGGTGACTCTGACCAAGAGGGCGCACACAGACGAAATCCTAAAGGTAATCCAAGACAACAAGATTGACTTGGATACAGTAGTAAATGCGTATGACTACCTGATCAGCGATCTTGAAACAGTGAGATTGAAGCACTCCAAGTTGCAGCATTTGATTGACGAGCACCAGAGGGCCATAGTCAAGATGGACCACGATCTTTTGATCACACCGAAAATGTTGGCCGACCACGGCATTAGATTCACCACAACATACCAAAAACCAGGCGAGTACATTGTAAAGCTCCCCAAGACGTACTCGTTCACCTTCTCGTTTGGGTTTAACTTGAGCGAGGAGGTCAACTTTGCGACCCAAGGCTGGTTGAGGTACTCTTTGGAGGCCGAGCGCTGGTTGACGAGACAGGCCATCTTGCCGAACTTTCTGATTTTCCGGCTTTTGATCAACTTGATCCAGCTCTACGACTCAGGCAAGCCCATTGGGTTCAACTCGCTGGTGTTCAACGGGATTAAGGACTTGTACGACGTCTTGTTTGTGAGGGAGATGGACCTCCGCACCAAGGTGCGCGCATTGAAGATCCTGGAAGTGGTTGCCGACGACACCCTGGACTTTGTGGCCGACGACACCTTGGAAAGCGTCTATCCCTCCAAGGTAGTTATAGACGGCTTCAGCATGTCGATGGCCAACTACTTGCAGTACGTCGAGAGCGGCACCGATTTGTCGAAAGCCAAGGTCGAGCATCATGTGGCCGTCTCCGACGACAAGCTCAAGCACTACTCGAAAATCCTCACCAACTACACGATCGACTACAAGGGATGGATCCAGAACTACGAGGCGCTCATGGAAGAGACCCCCCAGCTAAGCTGGAAGGTGTACAGAGGACTTCTCAACGACGGAGAGCGCATCTTTTCCGCGGTTTCGTTGGAGGAGCCGTCGCCCGAGTTGCAGACCTTCACCACACACCTCGAAAACCTAAAGACCTTTTTGAACAATTCCACCAAGTTCATCGAAGAGTGCCAGTCGCTCTTGGCCGTAAAGCACCAGCAGCGGATCAGAAACGGGGGCCAGTCCATCGACGGCCTCTCAAAGTTGATGCAGCTCATTGAAAAAATCCCAACTTTGAACTTCTCGTGCCCGGAAATCGACCAGATTCTTGAGTTTAAGGTCGAAATCGAGAACTTTGACAAAACAGCAAGAAACCTCTTGGGTAACAAGAAGCCTATTCAGGAATTTAACGACATTATCAACTTGGGTGAGAGTTTTGGCATCAAAATACCCTCGCTCACTTTTTTGAAGAGAGTGCGGGACCGGTTGGAGTGGATCGAGACATTCAACTTGATCGAAAAGGGCTTGGATCCCTACAAAGATAAGAAGATGGTGTTCACCATCGACGACTTGCAGACCTTCTACGAGACCGGGTTTCGGATACTTTCCGGAAAGGACCTGCTGATGATAGAGAAGATCGGCGAGATGGTCGACAATAGCAAGACTTTCGACGCATACATCAACAGATTCCTACAAGGCGACGATAAGCTCCTTATAGACTTGCAGGAGTTCAAGCTGATCACTGAAAAGTTCCGCTTGGAGAAACTTTTCATCAGCATGGCAAACTACAACGAGTTGTCGCACATCAACCTCCACCTCCCGTTGATCGAAAAGTACCAAAACTTGTACCACGACGAGTGCCTGTATGCGGACGCCAAGCAGCTCCTGATCCTGTTGGGCGAATCTGGGCTCAAAGTGGACTTGTCCAAGTTGAACGAGGAGCTCCAGAAAACAGAAAACTTAGTCAACTCCTTCTTGGACGTGATCAACAGCGTCAACTTGAAGTCCACCACCTACAGAAAGTCCAAAATCCCCAAGAACTGCTTGAACACGCTGGTAATGGAGAAGATCAACCAGATTCAGAACAAGTTGGAGTTCAACTTTTCCGCCTTGGACAAGTTTGAGATTTCCTCTGCCTGTTTAGGCGATCTGGACCAGTTTCCCACCTACTACTGTACTTGTAGAGAGTACGAGTTTGGCACCATGATTGAGTGCGACATCTGTAAGGAGTGGTACCATCTCAACTGCGTGGACGCTAAAGAACAAGCACCAGAAAACTACATTTGTCCTGTTTGCAATTTAGGTGGTGCTTCTTTTGAAGGTAAGGTGTCACTTGAGCAGTTGCAGCTGGTGGCACTGACATTCACCGAGTTGAAAATCACTCCCTCGCATGAACTAGAAGCTTTGAAGGATATCATCACCAGAATGGACGAGAATGCCTCTGGTTTTAAGATCGAAGTTGAAAAGGATCCTTTGGATGTCGATAAAGCTAGGTTTTATTTGAGAAAGGCATATGGATGTGGTGTACTCAATACACAGTTTTTGACCTGGACCTTGGAGTTAGTGAGGCTGCTTGAAGAGAAGGAGAAGCAGAGGTTAATTGAGAGAGATGCCACTGTTAATGGAAATCTCAGTAGTGTTACATCAGTTCCAGAGGGTATTCCAACTGATGAAAATATTGATACTGCGTTCTTCAACCTGGAACACCGGAGTGCACAACTAGTTACTGAAGAGCACACAAATAGAGACAAGAGCCAAGAAGTAGTTACTGCGGTACCAGAAATCAAAGAGGCAGAAGCAACCAATGAGGCAGAAGCAAAAGAAGTAGAAGTAACCAAAGAAGCAGAGGCAACCGATGAGGCAGAAGAAAAAGAAGCAGAAGTAATCAACGGTACAGAAGTAACCAATGAAAAAGTAACCAAAGAAGAAATCATTGAGGAAGCAGCGGACATTACCAATGAATCACCAGTTAACGTAGAACCGAAACCAGAACTTGAGACTACCCAAGTAGTTCATGAAAATGGTAACATCCAATCTCATTTTGGTACCCAATCAACAACTGTCACAAGCTTTATTGATTCTCAGATTGAAAAGAGTGATGGCAATGATACAAATGTTTCTTCATTCAAAGAGTTTGGAATTGAAAAGGATGAATATAAAGAAGTCACACCTGCTCCAGTTGATTCAGAAGAAGTAGTGAAAGAGAATTCGGCAGAGGCTACGGAGACTACAGCAGAGGCTTTGGCAGAACATTTCTCAGAGGGTTTGGCAGAGAATTTCACAGAGTCTTTGGCAAAGAATTTCACGGAGACCTCGATGGAGCACCACACTAATGTTGCTGAAGTTGCGCCAGCAGAGGTCAATGATGTGGAAACAGTTGCTGATCCTTTAGTCGGCAAAACAAGTGGTCCTATTGTCTTTGAAGCACCAAGTGTATCTGAGAGTAATGAACCAATCACTGAGGCAGTGGGTACATTTCCGACATCTCAACCTGAGGTCGTCATGGAAGTTCCGACAGATAAACCAATCTCTACCCTGCAAGCATTACCTGAAGTTGATGTTGTTTCCCATTCAGAAGAGCCTACAATTGAAACTTTTACTGAAGATTCTGCTATGAGTGTCGATAGTAAACCAATTGGTCACGCTATAGAGCCAACAGAATCAGTACCCACCGGACAAGATGAAGCCACCACTGTATCACAACCCAATGGACAAGGTGAACATTTTGTTGAGGCATCTGAACCTACTGCTAGACCAGCATCAGTACCTACTGCACCTTCTGCACCTTCTACATCAGAAGTCACTCAAATTGAACCTAAAATTACACCCACTCATCAAAATAACCCACCACCGGCTACTCTCTCAGTTGAGACAGAGGATGCCACAGCCAACCAAACACTCGGATTAGGAGACGATACGTTGGGCCAGATAGTCGGAGACCTTCTCACGAACGAACTCAACAAAGAGCCGTCACCCACCGGTACTCCCGATGGCCCAGCGTTGAGGATCCTTCCTGGCGACTCGTTTGGGATGTAGGTGCCAACCTGTATATAACAATAAAATTTCATCGCGTGTATTGTTTACCTACCATGACTGCCCAAGACTTGATCGACAGCTGCTGGAACAAGGTCACCAGCAACAAGTACATCTATGTGACGGGGATGATGCGGTTTGTTGGGCACCTCGAGCAGGCCTTGGAAGTCCGGCGCCTACTCAATGCCCAGGAATTAACTGTGCTCGAGAAAACAATCAACAACGACCCAAACGTCAAGGTCTACAAAACAAAGGTACTCGAGTTTTTGTTGGCAATAGTACGACACAATGACTTGGAGGGGTTTCTCAAGGACCGATTTGGCCTACCACTTCCACCAAGTGGACTTTTGAGTGGACTGGCGGGTGTTCCAGTGCGCAGACTGGCGCCCGCCGTGAAGATAGAACCCGATCTCAAACCAAAAGTAAAGGTGGAGCCTCGACCACACAGTTTTCCCAGAATAACACCAACCAAAGAGGTACCTAAATCGCTGGCCGGCCAGAACGAACCTCTCCGTCGTCGAATTCAGCAATCAGAGCTCCTGGGCACAAACTCATACTCCGCATCCACCGACTACAGAGAGCTCATATCCACACTCATGCAGCGGGACATCACAATAGCACGACTACAGGAGAAGTGCGAGCGGCTCCAGAGCGAGCAGATTAGCACCCAGGACGTCGATGTGATATTGCAGCGGATCGAGGAGCAGGAGCTTCTTGTCGCTTCTCTCCAGGCCAAGCTTGGCTTGCAGCCAGACAAAAAGAAAGTCGATGCCTTCATCTCCAAACTTCCACTCATCAAACAGTACTACTACTGGTATAGGTACAAACAGGATAACAGCAGTGTTGGAATGGTTGTCGTCAATGTGGTGACGATGGTGTTGACGGTGTACTTTGCGGTGAATGTCATGAAGTTTGCGTTGTACTTTTTGAAATCAACCGCACCAAGGAATGGATATGTATATCCTTCAGAGGTGGAAGTATCGCCAGTATGGTGGAAGGAGGTTGAATGGTTAGAGTGGTTGGTTTATCTGTTGTTTGATTAGCAAGGGTGGGTATGTGACAACTTTATGTCAGTAGTACGAACGTTCACAAATTACAAATGTTGCACCAAACACAAGCGCTGCAACATGAGGTGCACTATGATTCACAGCAAGCAGTAGCACTGTTGAACTTCAAGCAGTTGCTGGACAAAACAGTTTGTGCAAACGATCTAGGGCAAAGGTGGGCAAAGGTAGTTACATATGTGTGATTAGGTGCTTACATATGAGTGAATCCAGTTGGACATCATTATGCTGATTTCTATTTAGAGACATCTGAGCACTAGTACTACACCAAAATTGACTGCAAACAGACTCTAACATAAAACGATCAAGTGTTAAACCTTAAGGGACTCTCAAGCGTACGTGGTTAAAGGAAAAGGCATCGTATGTCCATGAGAAACGAGAGAGGAACCAACAGACAGAACATAATCACTCAGACAGCATAACAACAAAAGAATGTAGAAGAGTACATAATTGCATTACAGTACGAACAAATGTAGTGGTCATTGGTAGTTATCTCGATGGATATCCTTCGGTTGAACTGAGTGCTGCAATAATTTTGCAGCTGCGAATTTGCAGCTTCCCAAAGAGGCCTAAGTGTGTGCCAAGAGGTCATAGTATATATTGAACTCACAAGGACCAAAGTATCCAGTGAGAATACGTAACCTGTATTGGGGCTGCAGTCCCTTTCTATGAACATTTAGTCTACACCTCACACCAGGATTACATTATCGACAGTGTACCGGCTGCGAATGCTAGATATACTCGCGGATCATCTACGGTAGTCCCCAATTAAAGAATACACATTTATTCATATAAAAAAACCTAGTTCATTTGCTTAACCAAAGCGTTGATGAACTCTTCTCTGTTACCAGTGTCACCACCTTGGATAAAGTGTTGGAACTTTCTGGTTCTGAAACCACCAGTTGGGTTGGACAACTTGAATGGCCACAAGAAGTTGTTAACTTGCTTGAAGTTTGGACCAACAGTGTAGATTTCGTGGATCAAGTCTTCAATGGACAAGATGTTGTACTTACCCAAAGCAGCTTCGATGATGGAGTTTTCAGACAAAGCAATTCTTTGCTTGTTGACCTTACCGAAACCTCTCTTGTAAACCAATTGTCTGATGGTAGCCAAAGATGGGTAACCGTAGGCAATGTATGGTTCAGCCAACTTGATCAATTCAGAAGTGGCCTTGGTCAATCTGACGAAAACACCAGCGTTGATTTGGGTCAATCTCAACAATTGCAAGACCTTTCTTGGCTTAGGTGGGATCTTCATGATACCCTTGATTCTAACAATGAAGACCAACTTTGGTTGAGCATCAACGTAGTAAGAACCAGCAGCCTTGGCGTCTCTCTTGGCCTTGATGACAGCACGGTCAGCAGCATCGTACTCCTTTTGGTGAGCAGCAGCTCTGTCAAAGATAGCTTGTCTCTTTTCCTTGTTGGACTAAAAAAATTTGTTAGTATAGTGTTTTTAGGTAGTTTTCACTTCTCAGTCCCGAAAGATGGTTAATTGATAGACGACATCGCCGTGGCTAGTCATATACGTGGTTATTTTGCATCTTCAAAGTGGTATCTCAAATAGTACTTACAGCTTGTCTGGCTTGCTTGGCAGCAGCACGTTCAGCAACAATCTTTTCTTGAGCCTTTTGCTTCTTAGCTAAAGTTTCTGGTTTCAAAGTACTGATATCGAAGTTAGTAAAAGAACATATAGTGTTCCCTCGCATGCCTACTGTTTTTCTCTGCTTCAGAATTAAATTCATGTTCCCACCCAGTGTGGTGATGAACACATATTAAATTACAATACCGTCGATTGGTGCTTTATCAAAAAGATAAAAGCTAGATCTGAAGTGGATGCCAGTCCATTCAAATCCCCATCCAAGTACACTCTCGTGTAAACGGTGAAGTCAGAGGAAAACAGACTTGTCAGGCATTCGGCAAATGTGTGTATTTGATGTTCTGCAAGACAATCTAGAATTCCCAAGGCCTATGTCACATGTCAACTGTTTCTATCAACAAGAAGACGACAGGTGGAGGTTCTCAATACCATTTGCGGTTTGCAAGGCGTTGTATTTTGTAGGTGTTACTTACGTAGCCATCTTGATTCTAACTAGTGATGAAAGAAAATTTTCAGGATATTCCACTTCTTTTATATGGCGCGGGAAGCAGATGCAAAATACAGTGAAAAAAATTTCAGTGCGATGGAGTTACCCGGATTATAGCGCGTGAGCAGGGCACCAGCCCTTGGTTGCAATCGCTCGACCTCAATGGTTCCGACTTCTCAGCTTTAAACTCACCACTGATGCCCTAAGCTCTCCTAAGTATATATAGACGCTAATATAGCTCTTTGAGTAAGGTGCTGACCCCGAATTACATTACAGAAGGCGCTCAACTCATGACTTCTGCTTGTGCTACGTCATTGGTAAGTAGCGTGGACTCTGGTGTAGCAACCACTACTTTTATATCTTTTATATACACGACCCCTAGCAGTGAGCTATTGCTTACTTTGGATACATAACGTTCTGTGGTACGGAGTCATATCCACCCTCTCTAGCTCACAATTTCTCCTCTGATCTTGTCTCGCAACGCAATCCCGTGACCCATTATCTAACTGCGAAAACAAAAACAAAAGCCATCATACACCATAGAAGATGTCCACCGGACTCAATCCAATCACCGTAACGTCGCGAGTCACTTCCCACTACATTGGAGAAAGTGGTCTTCCGTTCTACGGAGCATACAATGGATATGGCTCGATTGCCCCTATAGGATACAATCACCATGGTGTCGATGACTTTAGAAGAATTACCATGTCCTTCAGATCGGGACTCCCATCCGAAGTCAAATGGGCCCTCACCAATATGACGAGGATTTCCACACAAGCAGGGTTCCAATTAGACCAAAACCCATTCATTGGTGATGAATTAATCAAGTACTGGACAAAGATCTTCCAATACATCAACGACAAAAAGTACGACAAAATCACAATGGAAACAGTCAACTTCAGTTTGGATGCGTTGCTTACATTGAGAAACTTGGCACAGGAACTTACCAACCAGCACTGGTTGACCCAAGCTAATAACTTCAAAAGGCATTTAGTCGATATCTTGAAATTCTTGTATGGCTGGTTCTATACTGAACAAAAGACCAAACCTCACCAATTGCTACAATTCGACAACCAGTTTCGCGAGTCATTGGGCTTGTTGTTGGATTTCATCGAGCCTTTGAGTTGTTACTATACCGACAGTGTTAAGAACGACCCCTTGTTCAACGTGCTTTTGAACATGTCCATCTTGACCAACGACAAAACCACCTTGATCAGTGTCTTGACGTCTTTGTCTCACTTACTTATCATCAACGAGGATGACGAGGATACGTTGAAGAAGGAAAAGTCAGAGCAGTTGGACGACGAACCAGTTAGAGTCGCCTCAAATTGTGTCGACGCCATCCAAGAAAAGCACTTGGAGGTGTACGTCAACCAATTATTTATCAACGACAACGAGTTGGTCAACTCTGTACTTGAATTGTTGAAAATGTACTTGTTCTCAAAGGCACAGCACCAAGATGCCGACAGTATAGAAACTTCTCAATTGCTCAGGTTGAAGAAGTTGTTGCAAATAGACACCTCCAGCGCCAACTTGAACACCTTAATGAAGCAATTACCTGTGATTCTTTTGAGTAACGTCCCAGGATTGAATGATTTAGCATTATCTTCCAAAATCCAACAGCCTACCCTAACCAAGAGATCTACATTCTCGGGTGTTCCTACAGAGTTGCCTGACTTACCAAAAGATCTCTATGATATTATTATTAGATTCCCTGAACCTTTGAGAGCAACCACCTGGTTACGTTGTTGCTACGAGCCTTTCAACTCGCAGGGCGCTCCTGTTGCGGCCAACAGCTCCACTTCTGAGGAGGTTTTACCTGGAGAAGTGACTCAGATTTCGTTGTGGAAGGCATACGAACAACAATTCCAAAAGGTGTGGGACTCTCCAGACAAAGCAACCAAGCCGTTATTACCAGCAGTTGACTTTATCAAGAACGTTTCGAACGCATTCCCCAACTCGGAAGCAATGGTGATCAATTTGCCCGTTGCGGAAGGTGAGGCTGCAAAGAAAAAGTTCATCATCAAGGGAATACAGGCCAGACAGTTTGCGGCTTCCATAGACGTCGCCAACTACGAGGCATTGAAACCACCTGCGGCTCTGGCCACTAACCAACCAATAGTATCGCAAATTGGGCACGTCAGAGACGACGAGTTCTTTTCGTCTCTCTACTCATTAAACGAAAAGGTTTTGGCACAAAAAATACAAAAGAACCAACTCAGTCCTTTGAACTTGTCCAGCCATGAGATATTGGACCACATTATTCACGTCATGTTGGACTTGAATCAAGTCTCGCAAGTGCAAAGAACTTTCAAGTTGTTCAATGGTTACTGGTTGCCTGATGTGATTTATGCTAACCCTTCCTTGTTAGATAATGGTTTGGTTAACACAAACTGGTTGAGGTACTTGTTGTAGGCCATAGAAGGGTGAATAGCACTGCCTGTCAAGGTCTGTGATGTATTATGAGGTTAATAATAAATGAATAATGAACATAAAGTAGGGTTTCCGTGATGCATTTTGAAGTGTTTTCATAAGCAACCGCTATCGTCGACGTCCTGCTAATCTACTAGTAATTTGGTCATGCTGTGGTCCCTTGTTGCTTGGTCCCGTGCTAGCCTATGTGGTCTCGTGTAGGTGCAAAACGTTGTGCGGGAGTGGTAGCGCGAACATTTTTTTCACACCACTTTCAGTTTTCACACCATCATCATGTCAGGAGGAAGATTACCATTCAGCGTTCGTGCTACCGATGTTGTGCACAGAAGTTTAGTTCTTGGATTGGTTGGATTCAGTGTTATTGGTTTGGCCGGTGTTACCTTCAACATCTGGGCTAACTCTGATTACTCCATGTTGAACAAGAAGAAGGAAGTTTTTGTCAAGGAGGGAGAGCAAGAAAACTAAGTGGATCATCCCACCAGTTGCAATAGCAAGGTTTCCCCCGAACCCGACCCACTCCGCATGTAAAGCTACCACTTTGAAAGTGGAATTTGTACATAGAAATCAATCATTGTTTTTGTCGTTTTGTAGAAGAGTTGCCAGAGTTGTCTGCGGAGTCCAACGAGTGCTTTGTCGATGTCGCCGACTTCTTTAGGTTACTTATGATATCCTTTTGCTCTGCTTTAACCTTCTTCACCTTTAACGGTGTTTTATTGTGGGAAAGTGAGAGTTCCAGTATCTGGTTGAAGGTATTCTGATTCTCCTCTTGATGCTCTTTGGTTGGATCAACAAAGACAACGTCCAACGCCGCAAAGGGCTTTCCGCAACTAAGACACTCGAGCTTTGCGGTTTTACTCTTCTTGACAGACTCCAAGGCTCTGTGTGATAGCACGCATCCACACGACCTCAAATATACGTACACTCGGACACTCTCGCTCAAGACAGGACATATGATCTGGTTGTCACTCCAAGTGATCTTGACATCGACCAAATCTTTTAACGTTTTGACTGAATCTAGCAAATCGGAGACCGCTTCATCCTCCTTCTTCTCCTTCTTTGACTTCTTCCTCTCCAACAACTTCTCAATCACCTTTTCTTTGATGTACAAGTTGCCCTTGTAGTCGCTAACCACATGAGACTCGTTCCAGAGAGGAAACGAGGACAACCTACAATAATTGACCATATTGCCCTCACCCTTCTCTCCGTCCTTAGCCTTATTGTGGAATGTCAAATGCAAAGACAAGATGTCTTTCCTAGAAGCAATGGTTCCCCCGTCGTTACCCATGTCGTTTGAAATGGCTGTAAAAAAACGCACTTGCGAACCGGTCTCGAAAATTTATCCCAGCACCTTAAAACATGAGTGAAACGATTGATTTGAACCAGCTACAACCACAGCAACTTGTAGAATTGAGAAAGCAGATTGACCAGGAGATCACACACTTTACGCAATCCTTGCAAGCTTTGCAAACAGCACAGACAAAGTTGAAAGACTGTATCACCAGTATCGACAACTTAGAAAAGGAAGGTGAAGTAGACAAAGAGATCTTGGTTCCATTGACCTCATCGTTATACTTGCCAGGATCTATCTCGAAGAAGGACGAGTACTTGGTTGACATTGGTACTGGGTACTTTGTTGAGAAAAATGCCGTGGACGCCAAGAAGGTGTACGACTTCAAGATCAATAAGTTGACTGCTGACGGGAACAAGTTGAAGGAAATCTTGATGAAGAAAAACGAATCTTTGAACAGCGTCAACTTGGTCTTGAGAAACAAGATGATCGAGTACGAGAAGGCTACAGAAGTTCAGGCCAAGCCAGAATAAGGTATTAATACTTTGTCATTAATCAAATCTATAGAGAGAGGCGAGATCCACACGCGCACAACATATTTTCAGGACGGATGGAAATATCAGTCCTTGTTATCATAATTCTTATTATAAATAAACGGTTCCAGGAACATTTTGTTAAGATTAGTCATTTTTGTAGCCCCCAACCCTCCAATACTCAAGACATCCTCGACGTGCGAGGTCTTGAGCACTATGTTTTTTAGCGACTTGTATTTGGCGAGCAAGTTGTTGACGTCCGTCTTGTTGACCCTCTTCACTGTGGTGAGTGCATCCACCACGTTGGAGTGGTAGTCTTGGTTGGACTTTACTCCTCGTATGTTTTGCTGGGCCCTCATGGGTGCGTTGGACTGTTTCTTTGCAAACACAATGTAGTTTCCAGCCTCTTCAAATGTCCACGCCAACACCATCGAGAGCCCGTGTTTGATGCAAAATCCCAGGAGATTACGAATCAGCTCCTGGTGTGGGTCGATGTCCACCACCACAAGCAAGATCCGCAAGATATCGGTGTTCTTGTCGTCGATGGATGTGCTACCACCTTTGAGTTTCTTCACCCGCGTCCACACATATTCCGGCCGCAACTTGTGGTACTTGAGCGAAAGAAACAAGATCTGTAGTTTGGGATTGATATAATAGTCTGAAAGGATCGTTGAGTCGATTTTATGGGGGGTTATCTTCATTAGCGATTCCTTGAGTAGCGGGTTCCCGATCTGCGACTTGCTGATAAGAATCTCCGACGGTCCCACTGGTGCGTTTCTTAATCTATTCTGGTGCAGCGATGATGCTGGTACTGGAATGCTTCTGTTTTCCTCTAGCACCGGTCCATTGGACCCTTTTGGAGCGGGTACCGGCGGCGAGTGTGCTCTTGGCTGTGCTGCTGGTGCTACCTCTTCTTCTTGAGTGAGCTGGGTTGATGGGTCTTGCTGAGCGATTTCTGGTCTTTCAACATCATCAGCACTCTCCAGTATACCATACTGCTCTCTCATACGCTGGACGCCAGCAAGAATGCTGGCAAACGACGTTGTATCAGGTTCGGAGCTCTCGTCAGGCATTTTGGATGTAAGTATTTGGTAGACGCGCAGAACATTTGTGTGGGGACAGTTCGATTTAGCGACCGATCGCTAATTTGACATCACAAGACAGCAAGGACCGCTCAAACTTCATGGTCTTAGGTTGTTAGCTCTAACTTAGCAACCAGAAGCGTAGGTTTTTTGGCAATAGAAGTCGCTGCATTGTTTATACACCTTTAAAATAACTGAGTTAACTGTTAATGGTGCTCCTGAAGTTGTCGCTGTGGTCTTCACTTTTCAGTGATTTTCGCAACGCGCTCTGTACAAACGCGTTCATCGAAAATTAATCCCCCAAGAAACCATCATGACGACAGACCCAAACGAAGCATATCTAGCTTCGCAGGTCTTCCAACAAAATCTACCAGTTACATACCACACGCTCTCGCGGTCCAGAAGCATCCATGTGAATGAAGCGAAACTTCTCCTTTACACTTTTTACCAAAGAAATCAAGCCAAGTTGAATGCTACATTTATCATAATAGGCCAATCCAACAGCGGAGACACTTTGATCAAGATCTCCAAAGACTTCGACTTAGACAAGGCGCTCTTTTCAAGCATAAAGACAGTTCTGGTGTATTCTTTGGCTGTTTCTGCAGAAACCACATACTCTGATTTGGCATTTGAGGAACTGAAGTTTCCAGCACAGGTCGCCAATCTTGACCAATACGTAAAGAATGGTATGACCAAAGGACCGCAAATAGTCAAGGTTGAGTTCAAGCAAACAGCGGTTAATGCTGCCCCATCTGCCGCAGTCCCTGTGAAGGCTGCTGCACCAAAGAAAGAAATCAAGAGCACAGGATTAAGATCAAACTATGTTTCACGGAAGCCTTCTGCTACGGGATCTGCTGCCAGTAACAGGACCAGCTCAAAGGCTTCTAGTTTGTCGAAACCAAAGTACCAATATGTTAGTATGAAAGCACAGAATAAGGACAAAGTTGTTGTTTCGAGCGTTCCAGATGAGGAAACCGAAGTTGAACCAGCAAGAAAAGTGCAACGGCCCAACTCAGACTTGAACAAGATGTTTGATGAAGAGGAAGAGGGTGCCTGGGACTTCAGCGATCAGGAAACACAAGATGACAAATCCGGTATTCACTTGGAGTCCGTTGAGCACGAGACGGAAAAATCGCAAACCCCAGAATCGGATACGCAGACGGAAGCGCCTAGGGACCCGACACCCGAACCCAAAGAGGAAGTACAACAGGCAAGTGAGGAGCCGCTATTTGTGCAAGAGGAAGAGGAAGCGATCAAAACCACTGTGGATAGCGACGGATATCTCACTACCGTTCGCAAACCGTCTAAGCCTGCTAGACCAGCCACAAGGCCCAACGCCGCAAGAACCAATGCTGCCACCAGGAAGCCCCTGGCTTCAGCTGTCAAAGGTAAAAACACGGGTAAAAAGCAGGCTTCTCTATTTGATCTAATGAAGAAATAAAGTTTTATCCCCCCCCAGCCAAGATCTAAAATCTTTTTTGTAAACCCCCACAAGCCTCTCACAAGACGTATTATACACCGTAGAGCATTTCTTAGCACATTGGCAATTCTTCAAGTGTAGGCTTGTGTTACGGTATACCCCGACCAGAAACGACTCTTTTGGGACTCCTGACATCATCCTCATGGTGTCCTAAACATGCAATATTCTTGTATTACTGTGTTTGGTATCTTTAGATGAAACCTATGCATACAAATTCCTGGCAGATTTTCTTGGTACCTGGGGGAGATACTCTAGTATTTTTTTATTTTTAGCCGTACTTCCATCAGGAGCCCACTTGGAGGAGCGTTGACTGCCTGTTTCATACAAGTTCAATACAGAAACGATGGAGTGGTAGTACTCTTGACTTCCTAATTGGGTAATTCCCATAGCATCCTTCCCAATCGGGAAATTTAAAGATTGGTTCCAACATACCCAATTAGGCAATCCAAGAATATCGACTATTGAATGGAAAAATCTGTATTGGTGTAGATGTATATAAAAGGGCGTATCCAGGACGTTTCCAATTTTGGATTTTTGTTTTCTTAAAGAGTTAACTATATTCAATCGTTTTTGAAGTTCAATAAACCAACTGTTATAAAAAAAAAAGATGAAATTTTCAAAGACTTCCACCCTCGCCATGTTGGCCGGATCTGTTGCAGTTCAAGCTGCTCCAGCAGCCAACTACGTTGACTCTCCTCTTGAAGTTAGACAAGAATTGGACGAAATCGCTGACTTGATTCGTGCTATTGACAACCACAAGGTCAGAAGACAATCTCTCGACGAAATGGAGTTGAGCAAGAGAGAGTACCAAATTGTCACCCAAGTTTTGGAAGCCGTCAAGGACTCCCAGTTGGCTCCAGAAATCTTGCACTACTTTGCTACTGACAGCACCTTTGAACCAATTGTTGTTGGTGCCATTGTCGCTTTGCTTAAGTCTGGTCTCATCAACTTGACTTCTTTGTTCCAAGCCTTGGACCAATCCAACTTTTTGGGTACTGTTCTTCAACAATTGATTTCCGACTGTAACTTCTACGTCGAAATCTTCAACATTGCCAGAGGTATCATTGGTAACTTGGCCAACTTGGTCAAGAGCAAGATCTCGGGTGGCTCTGCCAAGAGAGACTTGATTTCTCCTCCACCAACCACCCCAGTCACACACGTTGATGTCTTCAAGAGAGATACCAACTCCGTTGTTGTGAACTTGTTGCAATCTTTGGCCAACTCTGGTTTGGCCTCCCAAGTCGTTGAGGCCATTCTCTCTGACTCCTCCTACATTCCATTTGCTGAGGAATTGATCCTGGCTGTTGTGCTGAGCGACGCCTTGCCAATCTCCCAAGTTGTGGACGCTTTGAAGTCTTCTTCATTATTGCCAGATTTATTAAAGCAAATCTTCACTGTTCAAACCTTACAAACCGTTGCTACTAACGCTTTCGCTGCTTTCGCTGGTAAGTGTTCGGGTGCTAGCACTGGTGGCTCCGGTTCTGGTGGTTCTAGCTCTGGCGGTTCTGGTTCCGGTGGTTCTGGTTCTAACCCATGTAAGAGAAGAAAGAGAAGATCAAATTACTAGACCCGTTATCTGCATTTTCTAGACCCATCTTTAAAGGAAGATAGGGATTAGTTGATGAAAAAGTTACGAAATAACGTTATTACCCACAAAAGACGTCTATGATGTTCTTCTTTATTTCTTGGTTCTTAATTGTTTTATAATAAATGTTGCATGTAATGTTGACTGGTGTAGAAGATGTTGAGTGTATGAGAGATGTGGTCTGCACGAGTGGTGTTGTGAGTAACTTTGACTCTCACAAGTGGTATTGAGTGTGCTCCGAGTGATAAGCTCCGAGTGGTAAGCTCCAAGTGGTAAGCTCCAAGTGGTAAGCTCCGAAATGACTTTGTTGCTCCAGGTAGAACGTACTCATAATGTTGGCAAGAATTGACCTTTGTACTTTTGTACGATCGATAAATATAACTGTTTCGCACGATGGGATTGGTAAATCCTCTCACTCGTTGACAATACAACAAACTGTTGGCACGGCTGTAGATTTCCAATTTTAAGGTTGGCTTTAACTGAAATTTGTATCGAGGGTGAATGCGGGTTTCATCTGGATATGCTTGAGTTTCTCATCCCTGCCCAATAGGCTGATTTTACGGCTCACCAGACACTTCAGACTTTCTCCTGTAGCGCAAAGACACTTCTAGAATGATTTTCCTTGTTCTAGAACTAGGAAACGTCCAAGATTGGTGATTGCAGGCATAAATACCAACTTCTGCGTGCATGTGAGTTGTTGGTAACGTCAGCATAACGAATCAGCAGAGCGAATACCAAAGTGATTACCAGAGCGATTTAGCAAAGTGATTAGCAGAGGGATGTGGAATAACGATTTCTGAAAGCCAATTAGCATAATGGCTTCTTAGATCACCAGTTTGATAGACGTCTTCATCGCTCATTGTGTAAAACTGACGTCCTCCTAATATACCTTAGTCTCCAATGCCCGTACAGCTGAACCAAAAAACCCTACGCAAATAACCTAGTTGGTTGCAAATCTCTAGTTTTACTGCGAAACTACACAAAAACTCGGGAGCTTTCAAATGTGCATGAGCACGTACTCATCGGCAAGCTCGCTTAAACAACGTTGGTGGCAGAACCGTCTAACTTCACTACAACGACTTATAAACAAACAACAGAGAGAGAAGGATCACCATCCCAACCTGCTGTGTTGCTAATATGACCAGACTTCAAGGTGATTATTTACGTCGTCTATGAGTGGGCAGGGTACAAAGGAAAAAAGCCATTCGAAGTGGAGTGAGCATCGGAAATGTAAAAATCTACGCGGCGCACAAGAAACAAGTTGCGTGGAAGCAGAAGCAGGCGTTCTCGGCAGTCTCCACGGGTCCAGCAGCAGCTTCTATTTATATACCAGCCAAGCTATGCTGGTACGCTAGTTCATGCACCGTCCCCAGTCAAAGTTAAATCCCCATCATATACGCGCTTCCAGTGCTTCTGATACACTAGCAATTCCGCACTGCTACCTGATCCAGAGAGTTTGTTGCCCAAACAAGCAAGTTGTAAACAGAGGGGCGCCCAACGTCACAAAACATGGCGCTCTCGTCAAAACAGACGATTCGTAAACATTCCACCCAAACACAAACACAAGAAGACTTTTTGATGTAGTTCCGCTAAAGCTTACAAAAACCTGAGACAAACCTACCCTCGTACTGCAGAGACTAAATCGGGATTGGTTGGGTACGATTAGCTTTTGATTTTTCTACCACTTGATTTTTGTTTTCACGGTTAATTTTATTTTTTTTATACACAACTTACAACCAACCCATAGGGTACCCACTGTATTCATTCGCTTGATTTTTTAACGCCTACAAGGAGAGATATCGACTCGCCCGGGAGCAGTTTCACACCGAGTCTCATCAACTAATTGATTAATTTACCCACCATTTGTCATTCGTTTTCACTAAATTTCACTCGCTAAACCTCCGCCAGAGCTCCCATGAAGCAATGAGCAAATCCAAAGATAAAGAACCGCCAAGGTCGCAACTGGGACAGTCTACGTTTGCCAGTATCAGTTATAACGACACCGTAGCGTCGTCGAGACCATCCACGTCGAGCCGACTGGAGAGCATTCCGTCCGACTTGGCCTCTCCAACAAAGTCAATAAAGAATTTTTTCCGCAACAGGGGCTCAACATATTCTATAGATAGTATCAGTGAAGAGCCCGAGATCAGGCAGAAGCCTCAATTAGTCTCCAAGCATAATAAGAAAAACTCTCTTGGGTCATTAGGAAGTGATTCATCGAGATCCCTCAACATTTTGCGACCCAAGTTTTCCAGATCACGCTCCTCCATGGTCGATGAACCAACAAAGCCTGCAGAGCATGATTCCAGACTCACTGTCGATGATTTTGCCGACACCTCGTCCAGTGGCGACGACGAGGGCAGCTTGACGTACCAAGACATCAACGAGGACCCCGTGGTTGAGCTGGCTACGCCCATGAGTCCCTCGCACGCCCGCGTGGTGTCGATCCTGAGTATCGACCCTCTGGTGCAGACTCCCTCCCAGCAACTGTTTGTATTCAAGGAGGAGTTCGACGAACCTGAGCAGCAGCAGCTGCTGCTGCAACAGCAAAAGAGAAGTGGGTCCATCAAGACGATTGATTCGGCTGCAAACATCCTCAAGCCCAGACCGGCCATGCAGCGCTTGCACTCGGCCCAGGGGGGCAAGCACCCGTCCATCGACGTGGCCCTCGCAAACGCCCCGTCCATCGATCAGTCAGAGAAAAGGCACTCGGGCTCCTCAGAAAGCCCCCAGCATAACAGTGGAAACAGCAGTGCCACCTCCAACAAGTTCAAGATTTCCGGGGACAGAATAGAGCGCATCCGTTCCGTAGACCGCAGACAGAAGGTCCTAAGCACCTCCTCCTCAAACTACACCAGAGGCTCCGTCATCAGCGACCCAGACGACGTCAAATACCCTGACCCTGACCTTTCCAATGCTAATACCCCAAACCAGACCCCAATCAGAAAGTTCAAGGACAACTCGTCGGGCAGCGGCAGTGGGAGCGGCAGCGGCAGCGGAAGTGGCTCCAACCTGGGCTCCGGAAACAACTCTGCAAAGAAGGACCCCGTGGATCTCGCCTCCTTGGCAAGAAACACAAGCATTTCATCCCAACAAAACAGCATCCAAACTCCTACCCGGAGATTCTCAATCGTCACTAACGCAAAAGACTTGCTTCCAGAAAATACGTCAACCACAGACCCACGAAACGAAACGGCAATATCCTCAGACTTGTACCACCTGTCACTAATCAACGAGGACGAGACCAACATCAAGAGCGACACGTCGTCCTCGCAACCGCAGCGTGATTCCATCAGATCGTCCATGTCGTCCGGCGAGTTGTTGAACAAATTGGAAACCTTCTACCCTTCGAGAAATCCCAGTTCCTCCAACCCTCTGAATAGGGACCTGAATCAACCTGCATCACCTAGTAACTTAAGATTCAGCTATGAAGAAAGAAGTCCAATCGAGAACTTGACGGCGGGGATCGACCTGTCGACCGAGTTGCCCATCATGTTATACAAGGTCCAAGACAAAGATTATGACGAAGGCCAAAAACGTTGGTCTGTATATGAAAATAGAGCGTCCAAGGAGATGAGGTCGCCGCTGGGGTTGACGCGTGGTGTCACCGCCGCGGAAACCTCTCCCCTGGTAGCCAGTACCATCCAGCCACAGTCGGCGCAAATCGTGGACAACAGAAATACCTCGAGTAGTGACGACGAGAGTGATGAGTCCATCAATGTTGGAGGCGCCCAATTCCTCAAGACCGTCCACAGACCAGCAGCAGTGGCTCCAGCAATCGACCCCAGTTTCAGTAAACCTCCGTCTGCCTTTGATGCCGCCGAAAACCGTCTGGTATCTAGCGGAGGAGCCTTTGCATCACCAAGAAAAGCATTGTCACCACCCCCCTTGCAACCGCCCATCCCAGCCGCAACCATATCTTCTGGTAGCCCACACTCCGGAGAACCTCTGATAGGATCTGGATCCTCAAGACGCAACCTCAGTTCTTCCACCCACAGCCGTGACTACATTGAAGTTATGAACCAACATATCAGCGACTTCCGTCGCGACCGTCCAAGGTCCCTACAACACAAAGGATCGCATACCACCATCTCGCTGCCTCCTACAGCGTATCTCCCAGGTCAAAATCCCTACTCACACCATGAAATCGAGTCTGTCCACGAAAACGTGGAGGATCCATTTGACTTGAACAACTTGGAAAAACAGATCTCGGGAATCCGCCAAAAGACCCCTCCTAAAAACCAGAGCGGTGCCGGGTTCCAATACGAGTATTTCCCAACCTTACATTTCCTCACTATGATGGTACTCGGATTGATAGTTCCACCATTATATTTCCTTATTGCATTTGGTATGTTTGATTCGACCGTTGGAAGCAACCAGCAGTACTATGCTGGTCTCCGCTTTCATCAAAAACGGCAAGACGGCAAGATTCTGGTCAAGGGTTACTCTAGGACTCAGAAACGAATTAGTCTTGCTGTAGGTATAATATGGGTTGCAATAGATCTAGCGATGATAGGTGTGGGGATAGGTCTAGGACTAACGAGGTAGTCCATACTAGTCTCTAGTTGCTAGTATACCAGTGAAGCTAGTCCACGTTACGCTTTAAGTTGCATCAGTCACAAGTCGACGTCAATGGCTGCGGTTTGCGCAGGTGCTTGCAAAAAGCGCAAAAAGAGCAAAAGAGCAAGAGCAAGACAATGAGTAAGAAAATTGGGCTGCGAATTGGCTGCAAACTACAAGCTACAGCGTAATTGCGACAGCGTAGCTCTCAATAGGTGCAGCGAAGGTGAAGTGACTTTGTAGGAACTTCACGACAGCTAAGCAATGGGTAAGTCAACATAATCAAGACGATGAGCGTAAGAGCATTGTCTATGCGATGGATGTAACGTCCAAATTGCAATGCACCGCAGCCAAATACATTAACACACTGCTGAACATGCACCTCACACTGCTCACACTGCTCACACTGCTCGAACTGCTCACATTGCTCTCACAACTGTTCAATCACGCACCTTGCACTACCGTTGAAACTAAACCACCAATACTCAAGCCGAAATTCAGGATAACCTCCTCCCTTGCGACCGGCTCTGGCAGCATATGTTGACTTGCTGGAGTTCCAGGCTCGCATGTCTGTTGAAATTACCCAAAATAGCATTTCTTCGTCGATTATCGGGATTTACTGGTAAACCTACTGGTACACTCTTTGGGATTATAGGTAAAGAACTCCCGCTACTCATGGATATCTGCGTAGAAAGAAAAGAATTACCTGACATTTTAGCTTTGTGACTGCACCGAAGGATTGTCCGATCCTTAGAAATGGCTTATACCAGCACCAGATGTTAAGATTGCCAGCAGATGCTAACAGTCTTTGCGCGACGTGCTTAGCATACCCACAGCCGGCAACACCGAGCATGCAACAATAAATGGAAGTGTGGTGGTGGCAAAACAGCCGCCACCACACTCCAGGACCCACCGCTAAGGTGGAACTGCCCTAATCACTGTTTGTGGCATAGTATATATATAGGATTAATAGATTACGGGCTTAAGCGTTTTGGAGTAGCTTGTAGTGGGAGACGGAAAAACCAGCGCCTCGGGACAACTATAGGAGACGAGGAGTGGCACATTTGGAAATAGGGGAGATAGCGGGGCAATCACATTGGGCCATAGTGGCCAGCAGAAGTCGCCACGAGCCTGAAGTGGTGCGGTGTGTAGGTTAGAGAAGTAAATGCTGGGGCGACTGAGGGAGTGTTTTGCCAGCAGCACTGTAGCGTTGATTGCCGACTCCTTTGATTTGCCCTCGCTGATTCTCGGTCGGAGCGTGCGCAATCTAAGGTCACCTTTTTCTTTACCAATCACATTTACACTCGTGTGCTAGCAACCTTGTCTAGTATTCGCCTATTTATCTACACACTATTCACACATCGTACCGTCCACTAGCATAGTCTACCTTCGGTTATAGAAAGGAGACTGGCACTAGACTAAGATAGAAATTCAGAGAGAGAAAAAAAAAGGTGAGCGTGTGTAAAAAGTTAACCCGTGTACATTCAAAAGAGCCATCTATAGAACGGACAAGATGGGAAATGTACCTACGAAAGAGAGCGGTAGCCCTGGGGCTGGAGGAGGGACGTCCTCTGGGGGCCGGAGTCGGTCCAACACGTATAATGGGTCTGGTGTTGACACGACTGGATTCATTACCCGCGGGGCCGGGTACGGATTGTCTAGTCGCCGCAATACCACGTCTTCGGCATACGGGTCCCAACCACTTGCAGAGTTCAAGAAGGTCAAAAAGCAGATAGAGAAGGAGAAGCAGAGAGAAGCACACTACAAGAACTTGATTGTCAAGTACGATGACAACGTGGACGGAGGCTTTTTGGCCCCCCACGGTACGTACAAATCAAACCTCGATTTCAACAGCGATATTGTTCGCCGATTAATTGTGAGCAGGCAATTGGCCCCATTCTACACACCCTTGCAGGACTTTGACGAGTCCTGGAGCGACCAGGAGTTGTTGATCTTGCTAAGACAGCTCACGTTGCATTCGATCGAGGCGGCCTACTCTGTAGACGAGGACGAAGAAGACGACATGGACAACCACAAGATCCACAAAACTTCGGGCTACTACAAGAGACAGGAGCAAAAAGCAAAGCTTAAGTTATTGATTCAAAAGGTTAAGGATTTACAAAAGGAAGAGGAACAAAAGTATTTAAACGCAAAGTCCGTCGGCGATGTCCAAGTACCATCCAAAAATTTGTTGTTGAGGTTGTACCGCAATGCCTCTGAGTGTCCTATCTGTTTCTTGTACTACCCCATCAACCTTAATATATCGAGGTGCTGTTTGCAGCCGATTTGCACAGAGTGCTTTGTGCAGATCAAGCGTTTGGCCCCACACCCGGCCCACGACGACCAGGACGGCCCTCCACAGGACGTCAACGACTTGAAGGAGCCCCACGCCCTTATTTCCGAGCCCGCATGTTGTCCCTACTGTGCTGTGCCCGACTTTGGCGTGTCTTACGGCCCTCCAAAAGACATTTGCACCGGCATTGGTGGTTCCAAACCGGCAAACTATACAAAAGTGGTGGAGGACGACGAGAATGACATTAAACCTGTTTCCACCGGACCCCGCCGCAGGAAGTCCCTTGCTGCAAACGCCCCTAACGTGGTCCTGGTGGATCAAATTAGACCCGACTGGGAGCAAAAGTTAATCAGTGCAAGGAATAAGATTGCCAGAAAGGCCGCAACCGCAACAGCCATCCATGCCTCCAACTTGATCCTTCCCGGAGAAGATCAAAGAGAGGGCGGTAGCCGCAACAACTCGGTTTTGCGGACCTTTGAGGACAGGATGATTGAGGAGGCTATGAGATTATCATTGTTGGACGAAGAAGAGAGAAAGAGAAAAGATAAGAAGTAAATAAATCGGTGAGAGCAGGAGTCTGGGGACGTCCGTGTCACTCTATTGCAAGCCCATTTGCAACCACCACCATCAACTTGCCTTTCACGAGGGAATACATAGTAAATACACACCGTACGGTACCCAACGTAGGAAAAAGCTACCAGTGGCAGAACTCAATCCCAATTGCAACCAGTTCCAGTAAAGGTACATTTTACGCTACCCAGCGTAGGAAAAAGCAGCCTGGATTCGCAACCAGTCCCCTGTACAAGGGAGTACATAGTAAATAGATACCCCGGGTTAAGCTGCTCGTTGGAATCCGATATCAGCGTGTGCGTTCGGTCACGTGCAAACAATGCCTTACTATTCCTCTCTCCATTGTCTGCGATGGGTGCTGTCCGAGTATGGCGATGGCAGGGAGGTGGGAACCCCCTTGATGAAAAAGATTATCAAATGTGTGAATTGACAGCAATTCGAAGAACAAGGGTTGATGAAAGGAGCTAATGCCCTATTATACTCTGGTGGATTCCAGTCAATGTACTCCACCACTCGCATCAAGATGCACAAAGTGGAATTGTTGCTGAACAATCGCAACATGGCACCTTAGTGTTGCAAAAGGATCTTGTCTATTGTATCTCATGAAGGAATCCCTATCTGGACAATTTAGACTGAATTGGGAAGAGGTGATAGCAATCAAGGTTTGACTCCTTCACCACAGAGTTAATTTTCACTGAAAAGATATAGTTATTGTATGCCGATCCTTTATCTTTGTGAAGTATGTACTGCTAAAGGGCTGAGAAGTTGGAAGGCGTGGGCACATTCCGATTTTTCATCTGATCTTCTCTGGGGTAGTATGTTTGTCATGTGGAAGCACGGATCGTTGTCGGGTGGTAACTTGTGGTTCCCGGTAGGGTGTGGATCTTGGTAGCATGTGGATGTGTGTAGTTGTGCATATGTATGAGTATTGTGAACCCACACCAACCATAATCGATCAACCTAAAGCTAAACCTCCTAGCTCGTTTCACTATTGCCAAATTTCACACCCTGTTACATTTTCGCAGCCAAACCACCTGTCGCAAAACTCATTACATTCCCAGCAATAGGCTTAATTCCAGTCTGAAACTTTCTATACCTCCTTCCAATACCTTCCTATATTCCATCATGTCACATATTCATTCACAAGTACAAGAGCGAAAATGTTGCAGAAAGTCAAACTTTGTTTTTCGTGGGGGAGTCTGTGGAGAATCACAAACAAGCTACAATACAATCACGACAATGCATATAGGAAGTAGGATGAGATCGGTGCAACACGGCCTGTAACTCCGAATCCAGCTTAGTGTTGGACGCGTTGGTGTTGCTATAAAATTTTTGGATGTATGCAGACATTATGCGGTCACTTTTTCAGACATAATTATAAAATGAATTGGGAAGAATATGCTGCAACAGAACATAGTGGAACGGATGCTTTACTGGGGTGGGAGTAGCGGGAAGCCGAGCCAAGAGCAAGGGGATAATTCACAAGACTCTTGGGTAGTAACGCAATGAGACATATATGTGCCCTTTTGAGTGCACTGTTGCACCCATTGGGAACATTGGGTACCAAAGTGCATTGTTGCTGATCTGTCAATGTAACAATACAAAAAAAACTAGTTGTTTGCATAGTTATGATAAGCTGTCAGACATTGGATATTGTTTTTTTCACCCTCCAAACCCCCCGAATAGGTTGCTTTGTAGCAAGTATTCAGGCCCGGTAAGGAGATAGCACAGAATTCTTGGCTGTCAAGAGGCACTGTCTGCGGAAATCCAATCTAGTGGAAAAGGAGTAGACAGTGCTGGTGACAGCACTATTGGTACGAGAGAGCAGGCAACGTGCGGGAGTACGCGATGGCATCCGTGCCTGTCTTTAGCTATAAGGTACGGTTAGGAGCAACCTTCCCAATGGAGAAGAATGATTAGGTTGGAGCACCATCATGCAAACAATATAGAAAAGAGGCGGACATGTGAAGCGGGAGAGCAGAACATTGGCCGATTTCTGCTCCGGGTGGACCCAAAACGGTTTGTTTTGGCTCCTAATTCAACACCGACAATGGGCTTCTAGCCATAGCTTGACTAACAACAGCACCCCGTGGAGAGAGACAAAGAGGCCTAAGACAGAGTGCTACGATTTTCGCGTAGCGGTAAGCGGCGGCTAAATTTCCGTGCACGCGTTAATCACATGCATTACCTGCAGTCTGCCCGTGTCCCGGACGCATGGCTCCATCGACACATGAGCAAGGAACACCACCAGGGACCTGCCAGGCATCGCAGAAGGCACCGCAATTGGCAGCGGAAGCAGCAGCGGACCTGGCCCGTGAAGTCATGGTGCAATTTCGGGGGAAAATGCATTTCTATCTCGTCCAACGCTTTGTTTTGGCAACCGTTTTTGACCCCCTATATCCAGGATCGTCCAGGAACACAGCAAAGGCTCATAATAAATGCGGACAGACGACTCAATCAACGCACATGTGTGGTGTATCCCCAAATGATCTAACACCCAATTGACCGTTCAAATACAGATCGTCTTGACCACAGGTGTTTAACGCCCCCACCGCAACAGGAACAAGGAACGTCACGTCAATTTGGGGACCCTCCCTTGCGAATATTTTTACAGCCAACCTCGCTAACTCATTGTTTCAAAACTCAGGAGAAGCACAAACTTTAAAGTATTGGGATTCACGTTTAAAACTTCACAGAAAAGACTATATATATACGCCCAGGCTATTGTCGAAAGCAGCCATTGGGAATTTTTTAATTGATTTGTGCCCAATTTCGGTTAAGAATGCCATCCAAGTATGTCGAGGGCATTAGTGTCTTACCTACGAAACGAATATATGACTTTGACCAGCAGCGGTTGAGAGAAACAACGGTATTGCCGAAGGACTTCATCCCTTCGGAACATTCCAATGAGCTAATCTTGAGAGTGAAGCTAGTTGCAATTAATTACCAGACAGACTTCCAAAGCTTAATTCCCTCCAACAACAGGCCTGTCGTCCCGGGAAATAAGATTATCGGCAAGATCCAGAGCCTCAGCGACCACCCAGACATGTTACAGTTCCGCTTGTGGAGCCACTCCAAGTACTTGGTGTTCCCCTTCACCAACTGCGTCAACCAGTCACTTCCTTTCTGTGAGAGCTGCTTGAAGAGAAGCAAGAAGGACCCTTGCAAGCGAAACTTGATATACGGAACCACTATTGACGGCGGTTTCCAGGACTACTTGAAGGTGAAGAACCCAGCAAAGACATTGGTGAGAATTCCAGACAACGTGAGTTTGCATGACTGCTGCTTCTTGCTCGACATAATGTTGCCCTTTTACTCGTACTTGAAGAACAACCCGGCCATGCCCAAGGGCAACATGTTGATTATCTTGAACGACATCTCCAAGGAGATGAACGATGTCTTGATAGTGCTAAAGAACTTGGGCATCAACGAGGGCTGCGTCGAGTTCCTCGACTGGAAGAAGTATAAGGCATGCTCGAGGTCCAAGTACCGCGGCCAGTTCACCCATGTGTTTGTTTTCGATCCTCGGGACGAGTTGGTGGACTTTGCCGTGCAGTGCTCCTCGTCTCCTGGCTTGGAGGCCACAAAGTCTCGGTACCTCATCGTCTTGTTTGACCAGTTCCACCCGGCTTCCTTGCAGAGAAACAAGAACCGCACATACAACGACAGAACCGTAGTGCAGTTTAAGTTGTCGTACCAGCAGAAGACATATGCAGAGGAGTTGTTAACCATAATATCCAACTTGAACTCTGCCATCAAGTTGAAGGAGGCATGCGAGGAGATATCCAATAGTTCGTCCATAGAGCTTTCGAGGCAAAGCACTTCTCCCTCATCCAACCACTCCAGCCACTCCACAAACTCAACCTTTTCCAAGAAGATCAGGTTCAGAGACGACGACTCCATCATCGACTTCGGTATGTGCAAGAAGAAGTCGATCTCGTCGTGCTCCACTGTGTCATCCACCACATCTTCGATTCCACCAAAATGCTATTCGTGGTTGTGGTACGATCGTGATTACGACTTGTGCAATGATTCCGATGACGACTCCGACGATGAGTTTGAGTTTGCCAAGTCCACCCAGTCAGTCAAGCAGCTCAATCGTTTGATCACTTCCAATCTGATGAAGAGAGTTTGTTATACGAACCGTAACCATAAGTCTGTGAGGGTGAATGCTTTAGTTTTCTCCTAGAGAAATGGAGGATATCAGACGTGCAGAGTATTCAGTATATTCAGAGGACGTTCAGAGTATATTCAGTATATTCAGAGGACGTTCAGAGTAAATTCAGTATATTCAGAGGACGTTCAGAGTATATTCAGTATATTCAGAATATTTTTCAGAGTTTTCAGAATTTATATTTGTGAACTCAGAGTATCCATTAGCATTCATCATCAGCATTCTCAGTATCCAGAATCCAGAGTACCACCTATACCCCACCATACCCCAGATACCCAGCATTTCACTCGTTGCATAAACAGTACACTAGCTACTCTCATTATTTATTGTACTATATATTAATTACCCAACTCCTTTAAAGTATCAGACAAAACGGATCTCAATTTGTACAAGTTAATAATTCTAATCTTTTCATCTTTCAAGTGAGCGTTATCGGAAGACTGACCGCAAGGGATTTGGGCAGCCGGGGCGTTGAAGGCCTTCTCCAAGAAACGAATAGACGGAATCGACCCACCTTCTCTGATGAATAAGGGGTCCACATCCCAGTGCAATTTGATTTTGTTGCGAAGAATTTGGTACACCAAGTTGCAAGGATCACCAAGCCAGGCCTCACCCTCGTAAAAGATATTGACCTGCAACTTGTTATCGGAGCATAAATCGGCAAATCTGGCGTGGAGAAAATCAAAGAGGGATTTCTTGACTGACTCCAAGTCCTGGTTGGGAACAATTCTTATCGAGATGGTTGCCTTAGCAACCTGCGGAATCACAGTATTATTATTGGGACCTGAAACTTGGATCTTGTGAATGGTTAAGGAAGGGTTTCTCCATTTGGAAGTTAAGTCCGTGTCTTCAATGTCCTTGCTTTTCATGTAGTTTTCTATTTCTTTGTACAAGAGGGCTTCCTGTGGGGAAGGCTCTGGGATGCCGTCGTAGAAGCCCGGCAATGCGATTTTGTCGGTTTTGCGGTCCACCAAGTCGGCCAAGATCTGTATCAAGTCCAAGGTGGGCTCCCTCAGGACCCCACCGTCGACACCCGAGTGTCTGTCTGGCTTGGCCGACTTGATCTGGACAGAGGCGTTGACGACACCACGCAAGCCAAAGTTGAGGCACGGGGTCTGGTCGTCCAACCAGTACGAGTTTGAGAGCATCACCCAGTCAATGTCGCCAATGAGCGGCTTATTGGCTGCAATGGCGGCCTGGAAACCGATCGAGCCGCACTCCTCTTCTCCCTCCACGATAAAGACTACGTCACATGACAACTCCTCTTTCTTGTGCAATTCGGCAACCGCAAAGATGGCGGCCAACGTCGGACCCTTGTTGTCGGACACCCCACGGGCGTGCAAGTTGCCGTCGACGGCGGTGAGGATGAAGGGGTCTGTACGCCAGTCGTCCACCTCGTTGTTGGTGGCATCAACGACGTCGTAGTGCGCGTACCACAAGACCCTTGTGGTCTTAGTCGTGCTGGCTGTCTTGCAGTTGCGCTTGAACAACGAGTAAACAATCGGATTGCCGTCTGGTACCGGCAAAAGCTTTGTTTCCAGCGACCCCATGTCGATAAGCAACTTGGACAAGAACTGCGCGCAGTGGCGCGAGTCCTCCAAGTACAAGGTCGGGAACTTGGAGATGGTCTTGAACGAGATGAAGGTCTGCAAACGACGCAACATGTTCTCGTTGCTTAAACACACCTCTTCGGAGGGCTGCGCAGGAACCATTTCTTGCAGCACAACCGGTTCCGGTTGCAGCAGCATGCCCCGCTTCGTCCCCACCTTGGAAATGTCCCAGAGACACAAGGCCCTGTGGCCACCGCTGACCAAGTAGGTTGTGCCGCGGGCATTGGTGAAGATGTTGACGGCGAGGACAGTGCCAGTTTGCTTCTGGAGCAAAGTGTTGTACGACTGGTCCTCTGGGGATATGACGACCGTCTGGCGTTCTAGCTCTACGGACGACGACGAGAGCGACTTGGGGGCCGACGAAGGAGCGTCGGCGTGCGCCTTGAGGTTGAACTTGGCCAACCCGCCGAGGTTGGTCACCTTGAAAATGCAGTCGTTGTGGATTCCGAGCGAAAGCACCTCGTCGTGGCCGCAGTTGGACGAAAAGTGGAACGACCGCGTCAACTGGAACGTCGATAAGTCCCACACATTGATGGTAGAATCACTCAAACCAACATATAAGTAGTCTTGGATAGACATGGAGAGAATGGACTCTTCGTTTTCCAAGGAACGGATCTTGTGAAGCTTCAAGCCGCTCCCGTCTGAATCGCGTCTCACCTCCCAGATGTTGATGAAGCCATCACCACCACAAGAAATCAAAACCTGACTCTCCTGGGCAATGCCGCGCTCCTCTGTGTGCTTGCTGAAGAAGAATCCGTGCGATTTCTTCAAGAACTCCATGGTGTAGACGTACCCATTGTGGGCGTACCTAATGACGTCTTCGTTTCTGATCTCAACCAAGGTAGGACTCTGCACTTCTGGCTGCGCAGAAGTCTCCTTCCACTTCTGGTGGATCGACTGCACCCTGTTGATGGACCCTCCCGGGCCCTTGGAGTCAAAGAACTTGTCGTAACGGAGGTGAGGCAAGCGATTGACTGTCTTGTGCGACGACGCATTGGCGTCTTTCGACAAGTCAAGTGTGGTCCAGAGAATCGAGGCATTCTGGGCCCCAATAAACAACGTCTTGTATGCCTCAGACCAGGAAATGGAAAAGATATCACCAATGTCAATCACTGAGTAGATGATGTGGGTGCAAAATATGTCTGCATGCGGGTCAACAACCGCCTCTGAGCTCAGCTTGATGTCGGAAATGTCCCACACCTTGACGATGGAGTCGGAACCGGCACTGAACAAGTAGTTCTCGTCTGGTGTGATGTACAAACAGAGAATGGAGTGCGAGCTGTGCTCTTCAGTGTCCAAGTTAATGCGGTACTTGAGGTTGTAGTTGATCATGTCGTACACAAGGATCTTAGAGTCTTGTGTCCCACAGAACAAGAGCTGCTTGGACGGACATGGAATGACACATAGAATCAGGTGTGTATGCGACCACTTGTGTAAGAGCTTGGGCGACTGGTCGATAAGCTCTGCGTAGGGAGACGACTCAAGCGTCATGGAGCTCTGGGGCAACAAAGACGATGGGATGGGCCCATCAAAGGACGGCGACTGGCTGCTGGGCGTGTCGATCGACGCATACGACGTGCCAGCACCACTCTCAGGGTCCAACTCGGTTATACTCAAGTGTGGTGAGTTCAAACGGACGGGCGTCGAGCCCACAGAGTCTGACGTGTCCAACCCACGGCCACCCAAGTTGAACGAGTTGGTGCTAATAGGCAACGAGCGTGATACTTTGGGATAGTATTCACTTTCGTGAATACCATCTCTGCTGTAGGGTTTCTGAGTCATGCTGCTTTTCTGTGGATCCACAAGTTTGCTAAAGTGTTAACTTTCTGTGGCTCATCACGTGGCGCTTAGCCGGTAAAGGCAATTTCTGATGATCGGCGTCAGGTAGGGCGGGCGAAGCCAGCGTGGGCAATAAGTCGGCTCACACCTGTGTCGTGTCGGCACAGGGGCTGAATTAGGAAAATGTCGGAAATGTCGTTTCACGTGGTAAAAAAGAAACGATAGCTCGCAATACCCTCCCATCTCCAGCCTATCCTCAATGGGCCAAATCTCACTCGTATATTGCTCCACAATACACTTGCAGAGCACTTAAACCCTCTTTGTACTCGATGCTACAGCTAATTCGTTTTTAGTGGAGAAAATTCGCCGATTTCACTCTATCCTGAGATGATAGTGTGGGGATCCATGCTGAGAAGTGCCGGCATTGCCGATTCACCCCAGCAAGACATTCCTTTTTTTTTATTATAACAGTTTTAACTCTCGCTATAGACTTCTCTATGCACGCAGTTGCTCACCCCTAAACCAAGCATTTCAAGACCGTTGGGACCTGTCAAGACAACATGGACCTCAGCAGAGTCAGGCGGAGTGCTCCAAATCTCTCAATATACTTCATTTGCATATTCCTCAAGCAGCCGGACTGACCCATTGGGTAACTCAAGCCGCTTCATCTCATCAGCAGATGCGTTTTTGAATTTCTTTTCTCTTTGTTTGGTCACCTGGGGCAGAGCAGACGCATTTCGCTAGCAGATGCAATTATGTACTTCCGAGATGGAAATGATAACCACGTCCAAAAGGAAGCTACAACAAGCATAAACGCCGGTAAACCACACACTCGACGAATGATCTTCTCCTATTCTACCCCCACTTAACGTCATAGAGGTCGCTTCCAGTTACGCCCTCGGAAACATCCATTGTGAGTTACACGCTTGTTGCCCGCGCTGGGTCCTTATTTCATACCGGCGTCCGTTTTCGGAAATTCCCACACTCCACCATAAATAACTCAAAAGTAGCTAACAGCTAAAAGAAACTCATTGGAAACACAAAACTCGGTCTGCTCTAATTAGGGGGGGGCCACGTTGTCTAATCAATTTATAAATCAATTCAACGCCGAAGCGTTTTAAGCAAAATCCCAGTTCTTTTGAAATAGTCACACGAGCAATTACCCAAAGGGATTTTCCGTACCTTAAAGAAAAATTTTCCCTTTATAAATAAGCGTCCCAATCCAGTTAGAGGTCGTACGAGCTTAAATTTCCTCACTATTCTAACATGAAGTTTGAGCATTCGCTAAAGTTCAATGCCGTTCCTGAATGGCAAGAACACTACTTAAACTACTCTTCACTTAAAAAAGTGATTTACAAGTTGCAACAGGACCAGCTTGAGTTGTCTGCAAAAAAGCCCAACGATGGTTCCTTCCACTTAGAACATACAAACAAAATAACCGTTAACGAATTGTACGAAAACTTCAAGTTTGAGCAGACCAAAATTGACAAGGAAAAAGAAGGTGGTTCTTCTGCTGCCTCCTCGACCATCGAGTTGGATAACGGCTCTTCTGCTCAAGACTTGTCCAACAAGTTCACTCCTTCCAAGTTTATGAGGAGGTTCAAGAGGAAGGACGATATCGTCGAGATTGAAGAAGACGACGAGGTGCAGACTGTGCAGTACTTTTCTGCTTTTGTTCACTACTTGGGTGCCGACTCTTCTGATGTCAAGTCAGACTCGTTTGACCCACTTAAAGCCTTTACAAAGCACTTGGTGAACGAATTGGGCAGAATCTCGCTGTTCTACGACGCAAAGGAATCTGAAGTCGACAGAGACTTCCAGAACTTGGTCAAGGACTTGAGGGACAACAGAGTCAACGTCGACCACATCCTCAAGTTCACAGAGGCGTACAACGAGATTAGCGTTGTCAACTCGGACGAAAACCAGCAAAACAAGGGCACTTTATCGAGAAGTTTGACTGCAGGCTCGGTGTTTGACCATTCACACCACTTGGATGCTGCAGACTTGGAAAAGCAAACCTACCAAGAAGAAGAAGTCAAGAGCGACGACGATGACGATGACGACGATGACGACGACGAGTACAGCAGCCAGAACTCGGTATTGTTGGACCACACCCACTTTGACGTCAAACAGCAAAAGAAGGTTGCATTGAAAAAGAGATCGCTTGAAATCTTCATTCTGCTCTCCGAGTTGAAGTCCTACATCGAATTGAACAAGATCGGGTTCACCAAGATCTGTAAGAAGTTTGACAAGACCTGCAACTACGCCATCAAGAGTGACTTTTCAGACACCTTTTTACCTTTGCATTCACAGATCTTCAAAGAAGACTCGTTGGTTCAGTTGGACTCCAAGTTGAACCAAATGGTGAGAATTTACGCATTCCTCGGCGGAAACTTGACTGCCAAGACCACCGACCAGGACTTGGAGAACATCAAAACCGAGTTGAAGTCCCACTTGCGTGACCACATTGTCTGGGAGAGAAACACTGTCTGGAAGGACTTGCTCTCGCTCGAAAAAAGAGCCTACAACTTAAACATCACAGCCGCACAGGCTGCAAACAAGATGGGGGACGAAGCTGCTGCTTCCAACAACTTGATGTACATGCAATGGAAGGAGTACAATGTTCCTCTCATCAACAAGGCAGTCAAATTGCCTGCATCTCTTCTCACGTGGCAGGTTGCAAAATTGTGCTTGATTTCCGTGGTTTTCGCAGTTTTGATCAGAGTCAAGACTTTTAACGATCCGGTGCAGGGCCGTTGTTTGGCCGTCTTGGTGGCCTCGGCAATGCTCTGGGCCTTGGAAGCCTTGCCATTGTTTGCCACTTCCTTGTTTGTGCCATTGTTGGTGGTCACATGTAAGGTCTTGAAGGAGTCTGATGGCTCGACCATGGCTGGTCCTGCTGCAGGTACTTACATCTTGTCGCAAATGTGGTCTTCTGTCATTATGGTTTTGATTGGTGGTTTCACCTTGGCCGCAGCTTTGTCCAAGTACAATATAGCCAGAGTCTTGTCTTCTTTCATCTTGGCCTTTGCAGGGACCAAGCCTCGTAATGTCTTGATCACCATCATGGGAATTGCCTTGTTCTTGGCCATGTGGATCTCCAACGTTGCTTCTCCTGTCTTGTGCTACTCTTTGATCCAGCCTGTCTTGAGAACCTTGCCTCCAGGCTCCCCATTTGCCCAGGCCTTGGTCTTGGGGATTGCTTTGGCCTCCAACATTGCAGGTATGGCCTCCCCAATCTCCTCCCCACAGAACGTCATTGCCTTGGGGGCTATGAATCCTAACCCAGGTTGGGGTAAGTGGTTTGCAGTCTCCATCCCTGTCTGTATTGTTGCATTGGTGTTGATCTGGCTTGAGTTGATCTTCACCTTCAAGTTCACTGGAACTAGAATCAAGGCCTTTAAGCCCATCAAGGACAGATTCACTGCAAAGCAGGTATTTGTCTGTGTTGTTTCCATCCTCACCATCTTGTTATGGTGTGTGGAGACCAAGATCCAGGACACCTTTGGTCAGTCTGGTATCATTGCGATTATCCCAATCGTGTTGTTCTTTGGTACAGGTCTTTTGAAGGTTGAGGACTTGAATAACTTCCCATGGTCCATTGTCTTGTTGGCAATGGGTGGTCTTGCCTTGGGTAGTGCCGTTACATCCTCCGGCTTGTTAGCCACCATTGCCCACGCTTTGCAAAAGAAGATTGACAAGTTTGATGTTTTCGTCATCTTGATCATTTTCGGTGCATTGGTCTTGGTTGTTGCAACCTTTGTTTCCCACACTGTCGCTGCCTTGATTATTGTTCCTTTGGTCAAGCAGGTTGGAGAAACTTTGCCTCACCCTCACCCAGGTCTCTTGATCATGGGTACTGCTTTGGTTGCATCTTCTGCGATGGGTTTGCCTACGTCGGGTTTCCCCAACGTTACGGCCATCTCCATGCGGGACGAGTTGGGTAATCCTTACGTCACCGTCAACACGTTTATCAGTAGAGGTGTTCCAGCTTCTATCATTGCATACATGTGTGTGATAACCATTGGGTATGGGGTCATGCACGGAATTAACTTTTAGTCATACGATATAGCATAATATATCTGAAATCAGGTGATGAATGTAGTTGGCTACGACCGAATCAGCAGTAGAGAATTTATTCCAAGTGTTAAGCTGGGCATAGTTGGCAGATAGACTTGCGAGTGCTGCCACTTGATTGAGACTGTTGCCACGAAATTCAAGCATACGATAAAAATAGCAACGATACATTGATTTGGTACTAAAAATCACCAGGACATGGAAGATATCAGTTTGGTTAGTCTTTAACAATAGAAAATAAGAACAAACAAGACACAACGTTTACATCAATTTTTTTCAATGATTACTCATGTGGCCAAAGTTTGCACCAATTTGGCGGTTGCAAAAAAAAATGCAACAGTGCGCAAGAAGTAACCAAACCATTCAAAGAGGAAACCAACAGAAGAAGACCACCAAACAAGGGCAAAGACCATGAAGAAAAAGCTGAGATCGTCATACAAAAGGAAAGGCTAACAAAAAACAGAATAAAAAAGGTGTCAATGTACAAAATAGATACATTACGATAACCTCGCGAAGTAACTGGCAAAATAACTGGCAAAATAACTGGCAATACAAAATAAATTAGCGGACGAAATGAAGAACCACAGTTTATACGTTGTTTTCACAGATATCAGCGGTACACTGCGAAATTACTGAGACTAATATATCTAATAAAAGGAGTATATAGATACTTTCCAATTTAAGAAAAAGGTAATTAGAGTTATAAAATTCATAAATATCTTACTAGATATATCGACTTAATAATTTACAGATATCAAAGGAATACTCTTAAACTCCACCAGTACGGCTTCTATTGCGGTCAGTTCAAATTAGCAACCATTTCCCTATACCCCGTACGTCCTTTCTGCCGGACGTAAGGATAATTGAAGTGTCGCCTCAAACTCTAGTCTATTTGCATTCTCATATGCAAGATCAAGAATGTTAAGGGGATATGATCTAATGCAAATTAGACGACCTTGACATGGCAACCAAAGTGCTTGTGCCTATCTAATTCACGGCTAACAGACTAATACTCTCCCGAACGGCTATTGAATTGCCAACCGCTTAGTTTTTTTAACTACAGTAGCGAAAGCTTACTCACATTATTCATATATTACATTAGGAGGTATCTATGCATTCACAACTGGTGCTAATGCCCTGTAAACTTCTTTACCAAGGCTAGCTTCTGTTTTTTGGAGTACCGTAAAGGTTATCTTGAATTTGTTGGTAAACGCCAGTAGTTTCCATTCTTTGGAAAATCTTTGCCAAGGCAGGAGCAATGACTTGGTTGGTCAACAAGAACTCAGTCCCGCTGACCAATTGTCCCTTCTTCTTAGCACTATTATATATCTTTCCAATGTCGATTTGATACATCACACCGCTCTCAAAGAGATTTTTTGAGATGGTCGAGATGATTGTACCGACGCTCGGATCTTCGAGAATCTCCACCGTCAAAGGAGCAACGATTCCTGATCTGTTCAAAGCAATCAATCCATCAGATAAAGTGTTTGTGAAAAGAGATGAGGAAAGTGTGGAGCCAACCAAGTTTTCGAGGAACTGAAGAGCACTGCCCAGGTAGTTGTTGGAAGCAGAAGGAGAGTTGTCTCTGGCACCCAAAACAACTTGCTTTCTGGTTTGACCGGCCTTGGACTGGGTGTTTTGCACCAAGTCTGCAATGTAGTTCCAGCTCAAAGGATGGTTTGCAGATAACCCGTTCAACAACACAGGAATCCAGTATTGAGTGGTTAAAGTGTGACCAAAAACGTCAGCAGTGGCATTTCTATTAGTAGCATTGTATAAGAGCTGGTCGAGAGTAGAGTTGATAATACCAGATTGCTCAACTGCAGTCTCAATAGCCGACAAGTTGTACTTGCCCAAGGTGGTGTTTCCCAAGCTCAAAATACCATTAAGACCCAGGGTGTTGTAAATTGCCATGGTTGAGTTGATGGTCAGCTCAAGGAGCTTGGATATTTGGTCCATGGTCGAGTTGCTGCTAGCAACCTGATCAATGACTTTAAGAATGATTCCTGAATCGTACACGTTGGTGAACAAGTTTTCAAGAACTGAGATGGTAGCGGAATCGTCACGCTTCAGCAAATCTTCCAAACTGTCTAGGATGCCAGCGTATGGATTCTCATCAAGGTAGGATCTTTCTTCAAAGAGCGAATCCACAGTGGTACCATATAACTGGTTAGCTACAGTAGTCGAAGCTACCGCAGCAAGACTCAAAAGGCCAAATCTCATTAGTTTGTTGATTGGTTTTTCCACTTACCAAGAGATACCTTCCATTATATAAATGGGGGATAAAGCCTTGGGACTTCCGAATTAGGGTATCAATTTAATGACTTGCCTAATTGGGAAGGTAGTCTTAGACAAGGCAACATATGAAACAGGACATGAAGATTGGGAGGGGATTCCAAATAAACGAAGAGCAGGAGAGCCATCTGAGTACACCCTAGTGTGACGCTATGCTCAAGGGCTTTGTCAAGGGGACCTATCGACAAGTAATTCACACCAAGACTTCGTCACTCTTGCGCTCGCTGACAAAATTTCCTATTTGGGATAGAATCTGTGGTCCCATCTGATTTCCTAATCAGGCAACTTTAATAGTTGCAAAAACATGATTTAGTGTAGTGTCAAGCACCCGAGAGGAAGAGAAGAATACCCAAAATGGATGAATTGTTTGTGGTTGCCTAAAATAAATGTGTGCCTAGGAGTTATATAAGTGGTTTTCCCCCCAAAACTTTTTGGCTTTTATCTCAATAGTCATTTAAAGATGAGGATATTAAACTGGTTGTCCGTGTTTGTCTTCACTGGGATAGTAAGCGCTGCTGCAACCCCTCCAGCCTTCATTGTCCCTGTAGGAGAGACGTTCCAAGTTAAGAGAAGCGTTGATCCTTTTGATACCATCAAGCGCAGTGTGTCAGATACCCTTGAAATATACAAGAGAGCAAACTCAAGCTCGTCAACCAGCAACAATGCCATCGACTCCGTCATCGAGTTTGTTAATCTGTCAGGCATCATCTTTACAGTTTTAGATGCTTTCAATAACCGTTCTGACAGAGTTGAAAAGTTGGCCAACATTACAGGGAACTTGATCAAGTCAAGTCTGTCCCTCAACATTTCCTTGTCAAGTGTTGAGTCTCTCACCTCCGAACTTAACTTTACTAGATTATTGGATATCATTGAAGAATCAGGATTACTCCAATCTACCGTCAACGGCATCTTCCTTGACGATAGCTTTAGACCAGTTCTTGTGAACATCACCTACAACATTATCAAGTCCAACGAAGGGCTCATTAAATTCCTCGTTGATGACGTCTTGCTGAAGCGTGATCTTTACAAGAGAGCCGACTCCTCGAGCTCTGGCTCGTTATTCTCCTTTTTGGGTAACATTGTGAGTGGATTCTTGGGCTCCAACATCTTTTACGATACCATTGAAGAAGTTGTTGATGGCCTCAACAACACCGGTGTTTTCGTTTACACGCTTAAGAGAATCATCGCTGACCCAGATTACCAACATACTGCTGGTGAGTTTGTTGATGATTTACTTGCTACTGGGGCTCTTGACTTTAACTTGTCCAGCATCAACATTTCTGGCTTGCTTAGCAGTGTCTTGGGCAACACAGCCCTCATTGACAACACCATTGATACCTTGCTCAATGGAAACTTGACCGCTGGTTTGTATGGCTCATTGCAAAAGTACACTCCAGCTTTGGAATCATTCTTGAATGAATTGCAAGCAACAGGAATTTTCGTTGACTTGAACAACTTGATTTTCCCTTCGTCGAGCAGCAGTAGTAGCGCTCCTTCCAGCACTTCCTCTGGCAAGAACAAGGAAGTTGTTTCCACTAGTGGTGGACACAAGGCTGCTGAAACTTCAAAAGCAAATAGTTCGGGTCTGGTCCCTGAAATTAACTCTGGACTCATCAAAGGCTTACTAATGGTACAGACTTTGGTGTTTGGGGGTTTCTTGTTAATGATTTGACCTGAATGATTGTATACTATACCTAATAAAGTTATGAATATTGAAACGTAGAGTAAAAGAAGTTCAATCTTCGAGGTTCTGGATACCGAGCCTTGCCATGGTCAAGAATTTTGTAATTTCTTTAAGAATGTCTTAGCTTCGGCCCCACACAAGGATGACTTGGTACTGCAAAACACAGCAAGAATAAGAACATGCTGAGGGGGCCCTTCAATCCCCATTCACGTTGCTGCTGTCGTGCCTATTTTCTCCTGTAATCTCCGCTGACGTAGACTAAAACTACTCCTTCAACATCCGAAAGAAGCTTCATGCATCTCCGTTAAGTTTACCTTTTTAGTACATCCATCTCCGTTCATTCCCTTTTAGTGCGTACACATTCTCTATTTCCGAATTAGGAAAATTCGATATTCAAATAGTTTCAAAAGATTGCGGACGCTGACTACCATAAACATATGCGCAAATGCAAAATTAGACTTCAATCCTTGTCTGGAGCTGGATATGAATTTCTTACCCAAGTTAGGTAGTTTTCAGTAAGGTTTGAGTGTTTGTTAGGAGTGCAAAGTTGGACTGTCAACTAACTTCATCGAATGAGATTAGACGGAATCATAACAATAGAGAGTTACATCTTGATACTATGGCAGTCCAGGTGTCGACAACGAACGATAGTCGTGATCCCAAGGCATTCAAGCTTGATCTGATTTTGTAGTATGTGAAATGTTTCCTATTATTTTGGTAGCACTATCCTTTAATACCTTAAAAACACGCAATAGTTTATTTCTCGTAACAGTTCAAAGACAAGCTAGGTACACATTCCGCACCAGAACTGTCAATTGCCAACATAGTAAGGAGGAGATAGTCTTGCCAAAGTAAGGGACGATTATTATTATGCTTTCCTTCACATGCAATAGAATCATCGCTGACAAACAGCATTGTTTTTCTGACAGGATTATGGTTTCCTAATGAGTTTAATTTGAACTACCGTTAAAGGCTCTTGTTATCGAAAGATAAGGATGGATGCTAGTGCATAGGAAACCAATCTAGTAAGATTGTAGCAGCAGAAGCCAAGAATTAATCTTCCGATTTAGTGGAGTTGATAGATTCCCATCTACTCTCTACAGATTGAGACCCTAACACAATGGCACTTCACATGCTGTTACACCTCAATTCCTATTCGTTCAACACTCTCTACCTTCAAGGCAGGGGTTACAGAGAACAATGGCAACAGATGATGGGGTAAGGTCAATTGGGTCCCTGATTTAGTGCCGAATCCAAAACCCCACCTGGCAGTTCTCTTGTAGGCGGTGTCTTGATTTCCTCGAAATTGCTGCAAAAAGTAAATAAATCTCACTACGCAATATTCCGTTAACAAACATTTTTGAATAGCTGGTCTCTCACATAGGCAGCTAATCGCTTCTTAGATAGTGGTACTAGCGTTTCGTAGGACTGAGTGTCCCAAATATCGGATTGGCGAACATATTGCTCTACTGTGACATTAAGGAGCGTGTCCAACCTTGAAAGTCCGCCCTTCAGCGTTAAGGTTGAGATTCTTTTGGTGCTCAGAGTAATAGTAGTTTAAGTGCAGCTACTAATTTTTAGCAGCTACTTTTAGACTATAGTTGGCAAATGAGGCTGCTGCCAATGTGGTTGTTCATTGAGGTGATAATTTACCCAAAAACACTAAGTTAATTAACTCTAGTAGGGTAAACTCACAGTGACAGAACTCCCTTCTTTCAATGAATTAGTTAGAGATGAGTTCATTTTGTATAGAAATACGGACTTCAGTTCCGTCGATGTACAAACAAACAACTAGGGGCATCCATGTACAGATGGAAGTTTTGCTTGCAGAGGAGGGGATTCCTGTTAGTCTTGGCAATGTCAGCAATTAATCTAGATGTGCGAAACAGCCATCGATCTTCGTCAGTTTCTGGAGAAAAATTGTCTGAATGAGTAGTGGAATTGCCTGCAATCGGAAAAGTGGTCAGAATCCTACAATCGTGCCCTCATTTGCCGATTCACTTCGGGTAAGTGGTTGTCCGTGAGACGTTGCAATATATATAAGGGAGCACAGTATTCTTCAGCCCATAGCACTACTTTCAGCTGTGTCAACTGGTTCATTGCTTCCAGGTCAAGCTTAGGAAAGAATAGCTGGACACCGTAAGGGTCTTAAATTGATAATTTGTGGATTAATATGTACTACATACGAGTGATCGAGTCCTACATGAAACAGAATTTTTCATCCTGAATGATAAAAAGCCGTACCAACCGTCAATTAGTGGCAACGAAACCTTAACCAGTCAACTGAAATTGAACATAAAACCGACAACTAGGTACAGGATCGACACAGTAACCCCCAACGCCATAGTGGAACCTTAATCTTTTTAGAACAGTCCATGAAACTGTACACGTGACAGCACAGCCAAGATTTAAGCCAAGACTTCATCCTGAATTACGAGGAAAAGGAAGCACGATTTGTAACTGATCTGGGAAGAAATATTTTTGCGTGAAGTCTGAGCTTTGTCCGCTTGCTAAAGTTCCGGCGTGTCTATTGTGTTTCTGGAAGCTCTTACTCTCTAGCCCGCCATTCTGCTAGTTTTGATCTAGAGTATTCACCCTCAAATTGGTAGCCGGAGTTGAAAAAACTAAGTCGCCCGTGTAACTCGTATCAAGTCCGTATCACATGATCCACTTCGAGCGTTTGCCTGAAGAGGGGGGGTTTTACGAGCTTACAATTAGTATATATTGAGTGCTCTGGCCGATTGTTCCAACAACTGCTGCTCTTGCATTGGATGGAAGACCACTAGTTAGTTCTGTACCAGTTTCTGATAGAATGCTGAACAGCATAGTTCCCGACATAGCAAGCGCATGCAAGCCCAAGTGGAGCTTTTCACATCTTGCTGAATTCCATGAGGACATTCTAGAAAAGGTGTTTGATCATTTCACACCCAATGAAGCCCTTGCTTACATTGACATTCCTGTCATTGGTCTAAGTGCCCGCAAGAAGGGATTCCACACTGCAATTGTGACTGGGGCGACTACGCCTCTGTCAAGCTTTCCAGCACAGAAAGTGGTTATGCTGCCGGACACCGACGAATATCAATTTCTCATAATTCACTACAAGAACCTCAGGTGGTTCGTGAATTCCAACGACTACAAGTTTAGGGATGTACATATCGTGGATGTGCGTGATATTCTTGAATTTGATTCAGAAATCTTGCAGCTGGTGTCTGCGATCACGGTCCAGGCTCCGTTAGATAAGCCTTTCCACGAGCTCGACCCAAGAATCATAGAGAAGGTGAAACATGTAAAACGTTTTGCAGTCCAATTTTCGGTCCCTATCGACTTTGAAGAGACAAAGTTGCTTCCAGCCGTCCAGATGATATCTGCATCTGCAATCAGCAACACACAAAATGTTCCGGAATGGGTTGATTCTTTGGGAGTCAATTCGGTGCCCGAAAGACTCCTCAACGTTAAAAAACTAGATGTAATAGTGCGGAATCCTACCTCCGTGGTCGATGTTGGCAACTACCCAAACCTCACTCAGCTATTCATAACTAACCCCTTTCAAGGAAAGTTAGCGGAAACTCTTAAGACATTGAAACTAGCTTTCATGATAGTACCAGATATTGACTTTCCACCATATCTTAAAGAGATTTGTATCTGTAACTGCAAGATTGACAAGCTTATATTTGAGAAGAAATTACCGGACTCCTTGGAAGTATTGAGCTACAGTTCCGTCTTCATATCCGATAGCACTGTTACAGGGAACAATTCACTGACTGTGACGCTCACCTTACCTAAAAATCTCAGAAAGCTAAGTGTTAAAGACATTTCAGGGAGGGAGCTTGCAATTAACTATCCAAGCACCCAACTCCATTACATTCTGCTTGATTTTCAACAGGCCAACCTGATAGGCAACATTGTTAACATGTTCAATTTTTTGGGTTACTTTGACGGTACTGCCAAAGACCAAAGCCATATCTTTACTTTCCCAGATTCATTGACTCATTTGAAGCTTAGCAACTGTAAGGTCCCCTCCACTGCAAACATCGGCAATTTACCAAACCTTGACTGGTTGGAATTGGAGCAAACTAACTGTGACGGGATCGTGTTTCCAAAGTCGCTCTCCCGTTTGTGGTGTCGCGGATGTGAGATTAAGAAGCTAGATGTTGAGCATCTTCAGTTAAGGGATTTGGAGTTAAGCTGGAACCAAATTTCCAGCGTAGATGACATAAAGTATCCAGAGACTTTACGAGTATTACGACTCGATAACAATCAAATAACGAGCATAGACCAAAGCTTCAAGTTGGAACATCTTCTGCTTTCCAATAACCCCATCAGGGAAATCACTAGTGCCTTTGCAGACCTGTCTTTAAACAGGCTCATGATTAGTGGGATCAAGATCAAAGTCTTAGATCTAAGCGTTTTGCCAAAGGGCCTTCTGATACTTGAAGGGGAAAAGCTCCCTGTTGCTTGTGTTGGTTCAACAGATGCTCGTAATGTGACTCTTCCAGATATTACAAGCTCCGAGTTACATCTTCCATGGCAAAATGAATTGTTGGCCAAGTATCCTCTGATAGCGAGTATTTCCTTTGTGAACTCGTGGTCCGATTTTGGGACAGCCGGTAAATACTATCACCTAAGCAACTCTCTCAACAAGGAAGTGGTGATAGTGGAATTTGAAAAAGAATTGATCTTTAGGGTCAATGGGAAAGATAAAGTTCACGAAAGAACATAATGTGTTTATGTAGTGGAAAAGTAGTAATTAATAATGACAGAAGTAATCCCATTGTACGAATAGGTGAACGGAAATAGTTTCCTACAAGTGCAAGAACTCATCTCAGATACAATAAGGGTCTAAATGCCATAGGAACTGTACAGAACCTCTCCAATAGATGTACGAAACTCTTCGAGTTGATTTTGCTTGCTGAAGACCTATTCCACAAATTGCTGCAAAAAACTTGGACCCTGAAAAATATATACAAAACGCCCCAAAGCACCAATTGGTAATGTATTTACACTTTCAGTTCGGTGAAAGCCACGCACAGATTCAGTACGACCCGTAAAGGGGCCAAATAATGTGTATTTGTAGGTGCCATGAGCGGCTTCAGCTCCTGAGGTTGGTCTTTGCTCCCCGCGGCTATTTCACGTGAGTATAATTTACTCTTATCTACTAAACTCAATGGGCAGCCTTCCAACCGCAGTGAATATCAGCTCTCTGATGGTGCCAGAGTCACCCAGTACTGGGGAGGATGGGTCTAGATACCTCAGCACCCACTTGGCGCCAATGAAGTCGGCGTCAACGGAGGAGTCTATAAATGACATCTTGAGCAGCAGCTGGGGTCCGAACTTAGCAGAGCGCCAACTTCTCCAGCCATTAATAAGAAGTCAATCCCAACCGATAGTTCCCATTATAAAGGAGCCTAAAGCATCGTCCAAGCTCAATCGTTTTACAAGGAATTATATTATTCCTGCCGCCAAATGGGCATACTCTCCTTTGAAGAGGAAAACCAAGGACCCCTATGAGCAACAAGAGTACAGAATCGAGTACTCAGTATTCAAGCCATTGAGCAATCTTCCTAAGATCGAGTCCGAAAAGGACATGCTCATACACTGGAGAAAGGTTGTAGAAGAGGAAACTTGTGAACCTTTCGAGCTACCAGAGACTTACATGACCCCTAACCAGTTTGACAATTTAGTGGAACGAGTGGTTGATTTGATAGAAGCGGAAGAGGTAATCCCAGAAAGAATCTCACAAGGTTCATCTGGAAGTTACTTTGTATTTAACACCAAGGTAATTAATGTGGAGTCAGGGCAAGTTATCGCATATAAGGTGGGAGTTTTCAAACCGAAGGATGAAGAACCATACGGTCCTCTATCTCCAAAGTGGACAAAATGGATGCACCGAACTTTTTTCCCCTGTTTCTTCGGAAGGTCTTGCCTCATTCCAAATCTAGGGTATATCAGCGAAGCTGCAGCTAGTGTTCTCGACAAGCAATTGCTATCATACATTGTGCCGCAAACCAATATAATTCACCTCCGGTCTACAGCGTTTTACTATTCCTACTGGCATAAAAACGAAGACGTATCCAAGCTAGCCAAGAAAATAGGGTCCTTTCAGATTTTCCTTGATGGTTACACAGATGCCCAGAAGTGGCTAAAATGTAATCCGCTTCCTACAGATGTAACCTCATTACCCGAGACCCTGGAGTCAGACGACAGAAAGATCTTTAAATGGTCTAAGCTGTGCGTAAGGCAATTTAGACGAGAAATAGAGAAGCTAGTTATTTTAGACTACATAATGAGGAACACAGACAGAGGCTTGGATAATTGGATGATCAAGGTACATTGGAAGCAGACGAGCGTAAATGTATTTTCGCCAATAGTCAAAATTGGTGCAATTGATTCGGGGTTGTCATTTCCTTGGAAGCGGCCAGACGAATGGCGTACGTTCCCTTTTGGATGGCTATTCTTACCCACAGAATTCATCGGACAACCTTTCCTGTCGGAGACTAGAAAGCATTACTTGACGTTGTTGACTTCCAAATACTGGTGGGAGACTACGGTTGCGAAATTGCGAACTTTGTTTGAGCTAGACGTCGATTTCAAAAAGCGAATGTGGCTACGACAACTAGCGGTACTCAAGGGCCAGGCCTACAACGTTGTAGAGACTTTGAAGCTCAGTTATGCTGGCCCGTTGGAGTTAACGCGGCGTGATAACCACTTGGTCTGGGATGACGTTATGCATGTCCCCGAGCTGCTTGATAATTTTGGTTTTGTGGACGATATGCAAGCAGCTTCTCAATTCGGGGGAGTTTCCGCTCTATTGTCTGGGTCTGCAAGTGGTGGAGGTACAAAGAGCTACGGGTCATTCGAAAATGGGGCAACCACACTGACTGCAGTAACCGGATATGAGTGCAATGAGGAAAGAGAGAATGAGGAGGTTCACACGGCTCCACACAGACATGAAGGGAAGAAAAAAGTAATCTTTGAAAGGCTTGAGATGGTTGAAACGACTGAACCAGTGTTCACATGGTGCTAGAGTAAATCAGGGAAGGGCGTAAGGGATAAGGCGAATTACAAACGTGCACAATAACCACTCCCATGTATTGCAAATTACACAAGAAGCCTGGAAGCCCATGCCTGCTTTGTCTTGCTGGTTGACCTCTTCGGATAGTAAGATTTAAATCTGTTTCACAAAATTTATAGTACGAGAAGAAAGGTCCTCCAGTGCATGAACATGAAACTATAATGGATAGACAAAGAGATTGACGACAGGTGACGGGCTAAAAGAAGGACATATCTGTGGATATTATGTGGATGTGAAAGTCCCTCTCACACTCGTTGGAAGTTCGCATGAGATTTGAAGGCGCAACAGTACAGAAGATGCAGAGCAAAATTTGCCAAGAGGATCTAAAAGTGACATTTGACCCGCCGCTATCCCTGACCTGATGCCAGGAATTGGAATTTGTACATGCGCATCTCATTTAGCAGGGCTTTTCTGAGGAAGCAGCATGAAAAGTTTTGATGATTTCGTTTACGCATCTAGATTTTTACCGATCCATCTGCAGCAAAAGAAAGTTTAAATTGAGGATTTGACTGCATTCGTAATTAAGGTTGAATGGAATCTACAATTGGGGCAGGGGTTATCTATATGATTTCTCCGAACGGAGAGTATAATGACAGGAAGCTCAACAAGTTCTACGCACTAAAAGTGCTCTAGCCAAGCTCTAAGGATCTATATATGGAGGCGTCCCACGTTTTATCTTGCTCATGGATATGTGGAGACTTGATTACGTGAGATCCGAACCCCAAAACGCAACTGCATGAAAGATTTTCCAAGGCTTAACCGCAAGGAAAAAATCATGCATAGTATCTGTTCCTGCAAGAAAGAAACGAATATTTTCTTGTTTGTTTTTGCAGAAGAGCTCCTCTTCCAAGAGGACCCGGTCTGCCTCAAAATTCTACTGGATGATGCACAAAGTCACCTTGACCATCATATGCAAAGAAGTCCTTACTTTGGACGACTTTCAATTCAAAGTATTTCATATGGGCGTCGTTGATGCTTGAATGCTTCAAATTTGTCTCGTTAGGGAAATCCTTACGATATTCTTTCAAGGCTAATGAACGCGTTAAGTGGAGTGTTTTAGACATTATTGTGAGCACTTGATTTACCGATTTGTTCAAGACTTGGTAATCGTTTAGAGACGAATCTGAAACATTTCTGGAAATCTTGTCGACTAACAAAGACGAGAATAAATCCCCCACTCCCGTGAAATAGCTATCAATCAAGTCTATGTGAAACATGGCAGACCCTTCTTTGGTTGCAATCACACAGCCAATTTTCCCATCTGCCGGTAAATTGATTGACGTGATTACGACAAAACGAATCTTATAGGTATTTAAGAAGAGGTCTAGTCCTGTATTTAACGTTTCAATGCAATTGATAGGAGTTCCTGTGAGCAATTCAAACTCAAATTGGTTAGGCGTGATGATGTCAACTAAGTTGTCTTGCAAAATGTCTTGATAGGTTTGTATACATGATTTATCGACGTACAAGTAATCGTTATCACCTAGAACCGGGTCCAACAAATACAAGCAGGTATTGTGGCGCTTGTATTCCTTTATGAATGCGTGGATCCCGTTGACAAGTTGTTCGTTTGGGATATACCCTGTTAAAAGGTAGTCATACTTGAATTGGTGAAGCTGAGTAAGAATATTGGTGAGAGTTTTCAAATCTATAGAATCGCCTTCAAAGGTGCCATATCCCGTATGGTTTGAAAACTCCACCGTATTGACGTAATCTACTGACCAACCTTGACATTGTAGTGGGAATATGGCGGCCTTACCTCCAACGTACCCATGTGTCACATGGGATTGTATTGATAAGATAGATTTCATGAATGGTGAAAAATTTGATTTTGTGAGATGGACGACCAAGGATAAAAGCAATAAGTGAGCATTTGACGCAAGAGGAATAAATAAGGGTCGGGAAAGAGGTTAATCCTTGCAACAACCTAACCCTTGTACCTTGTCGTACAATAGCACATTTGTAACTAAAACCTCGACGACACGGTGATACACGGTTACGTTTATTGTTTCATGATCGTATACCACTGCCTTAATCTAAAAATATCCCCTCTATAAACAAACATAGTTCGTGCACGACCAAGAGAGGAGAAGCAAACGACCGATACTCCGCGTTGCAGTAGAGCCTCAAATGGGACAAAATCCCACATAATGGGTGAGCAGACGATGTATGACAAAAATAAAAAGGAAAGTGCGAATAGTGGGCGTAGCGCATATACAGGAAAAAAATTTCCACTCCTTTTTATTTTTACTTAGCGTGTTTTTTTGTGCGAATCAAGGAGGCGTGTGCGTGGGCGAAAAACTGGTATGGGCGTTGGAGGCAAATCATTTAAATATAGGCTGAAAATCCGCCCCCGTCTACTTTTTTTAATACCAACCAACAACAACCAACCAACTACAACCAAACAACTACTCTCACCCCATCAAATGTCTGATATTCCTATCGATACCAACTTCAAGTCTACCCTCCCTCCTAGAAAGAGGGCCAAAACCAAGGAGGAGAAGGAACAGCGTAGGGTCGAACGCATCTTGAGAAATAGACGTGCCGCCCACGCCTCCAGGGAAAAGAAACGTAAACACGTTGAATACTTGGAATCCTATGTTTTGAAGTTGGAGGAAAACTTAAAGGAATTACAAGCGTACAATGATGAAGCGGTCAAGTTGCTTTCTCCAAAGCAAATTGACAGTCTTGCACCCCTCAAACTCGACGATTTGAGTGATTTGAAGGAAAAGATTCACTCAAACTTGAACTCCTCCACTTCGTCCAAGAAGTTGAAGGATGACGACGACGATGAAGACGACGAGAAGGATGACGAAGACGACGAAATCAAGTCGAGCTCCGTCTCCTCCTCTCCTTCCCCTTCCTCTAACAAGGTCCAACCAGTGGTCAAGACCGAAGATACAGATGCTATCACTCCAATCTCCAAAAAGAGAAGACTTAGTGAGACTGTTGAAGGAGACCAAGTGAATGATGTTTACTACAACTATCATTCTCCAATCTCCATCAACTCACCAATCAACTCTCCTATTGACTTGACTCTCAAGAAAGGTCCATTCAACTCATATGACTCTTTGGGGCAAAATTCAGAAGTAATTTTGCGTTGTACTAGTCATTCATGCACCAGAGCTACATTGCACTTGCTTGAGTCTCTGCTTGTTCGAACATGAGTATCTCGAAGTTTTCCAATAAACTACGTCTTGATGATGTTTTATGGGAAAACTTCCTGAATACGCATGCTTTTCGAATTTATAGCATTGAAGACTCGCAAAGCGATCCTCTAGGTAACCTTGAATTGATGACGACAACATCACCTGACTTTTTGGTCTGCAGCACCAAGCATCCCTGAGTACATGGACTTTTCGAAGGAATCAACTACTTCTCCATCTGTATCTATCACTTCCAATGACACTAGTGTTGATGACTTTTTGTTGGACAACTCCTCGAGTTCCACATCCCTCCACTCACTCGTTGACAAGCTTGACGAGATTGAGTACAATGAATCATCTGGTCCATTATCCTTTTTACTTGACCAACCTCAACAACTCCACCAACACCAACTCGAACCTGACTTTGGTGTAATTGAAGAGTTCTTAGCTCTTTAATGAAAAATATTTATATCATTATTTTTTTATTTTGTTTTATATGGGTCCTTTTGTTGTTGATATTGGGGTAACACATTGTTAGTGTAACAATGTGCTACGGTATAATTTAGTTCTTTATTAATTGTGTTTAACAGCTGTTTCTTTAACGTCTTCTGAAATATTCAAAAAAATCAAAAAAAATAGAAAAAAAAAAACTCCAAAAAAACAAGCTGTTTTAACTAGAGGGAGATACCATTCTATTATTTCTTGGTTTTTGAATATCTTTGGATTTGGTTTACCAGTCGAGAGAACTACGAATTGATTTGCGGAACCTATTCTACGGGGATTCGAAATGGCGCTCCTTCACTGTTGATGCGACTATCGATCGAGTTTGGAATTTATTTGGCACTCGGAGTAGCCTTGACGGTTTACCCGTTATAGATTTGGTTGATTGAACACATTGAATTGTATTTTAGAAATAAGTAATAGATATTTTGAGTATTCACTTGTAAAGGCAATAGTAAAGCAAGAAGGGGACATTGCAGTTGTAACGCGGAAGCACGTTCCACAGGTCGTTCCTATATTGCAGACTGACTACTGCAGGCCAGACACTGCAGATTCTAATGCATTAGAAACACAGGCGGCAAAGCACCCGTGAGCTGAAGAATATGCTAGGCGCTTCTAAGGTTTGCCTTTGGGCGAGAAAGTAGCAAAAGTTCGTTTTCGCTGGGATCACTTAAAATTGGAAACGCGCTCCAAGTCACTCCAAGACCACCACTAATCCAACTATTTATAGATGCCACCACAAATAGCGTTTGTCCGAATCAGTCCTACACAGGTCATTCCCTTGAAGGTGTTTGTAAAACGTAAGGATAAGGGTCATTCTACTGACCAGACGTCGCTTGCCATCAACGCAAAGTCTTTGGTTACACTAAACAATAACGACTTCTACCAGACAAGGGTCTCCAATTCGTATCTCACAAAGCTTATAGATGTCCTAATAGGGAAGAAGATTAGGTCATTTTTGTTGGATAGTGCCATAGACGGATACTACAAGGAAAAAGTGACTAGTTTCCAGTACTCCGATGACAAGATCCAGTGCAAGGTGGTGATCGACGTGGGGTACTTGATTTCACTTCGCCACCGCATGGGACGCATACGCCTGGCAGAAATGGACTTGTTGGGACTAAAGAGCTACGATGAGATGATATCCAAGTACACTTTGAAGAAGTGTGGTGTAGGAATGATGAAGTGGGAAACCAATATGAGAATACTTGAAGAGGAGGACGACCAGGACGATAAGGTGGCCGGTTTCGACGATAAGAAGGCAATTCTGTACAAACTCAAAAGATTGGAGTTGCTTGGGGAGATAAGAAACTGCGTAAAACTCTTTTTAGTTACTTAGAAGTACGGGGGCACATACATCACAATCGCTCAGGTACGAGATCCATGCTGTTTTAAGCTTTAGAAACAAGGTGGAGGAAAAGGAAATTTATAGATAAAAATTAGCTAAAAAAGTTTAATGGGGCGGTGAGGGACTACATGTGCTAGTAAATGGTTACCAATTCAGATGGATAGTGGATGTTTGCAGCAGATCGCCCTGGTCGCCTTGGAGCATAGTCTCATCACTTCGATTTTGAGGATCCACTAATTTTTTGTTTTTAGCTTAGGGATACAGGAAACGAAGCATATACGCAAAACTCATGACTGTAGCTGACAACGGTCACACCACTGACTTTGTTGTTTGATTTCCATGTATTTCGATGGGGTTCTTTAGTGTTCTGCTGAGGCTGCCCTAATAGTGCAGATGTTGCATTCTTACGCAATTATCTCCTGTGCGAACAAAAATCAAACGAGCATGGTTGTTCTTAGATTCAGAAGCAAAGATGGGATGTTCCGTGTGAACGCCAACCCGGAGGACGATTTCCTCTTGGTATTGGAGCAGTTGTATGAGAAGCTAGGCAAGGTTGATGCGCAGTCGATTCATCTTGGGTCGAATGCCAATGGAAACGACGTACAACCGGCCAACAGTTTATGTGGCAAATCCATCCAAGAGTTGGGTTTGAAGAACGGGGACATGTTATTTGTCAAGTATGAGTCGACCAGCGGTACTGCAGAAGCCCAATCCAGTGCCACCCAAAGTCACGAGGAACTTGCTGTTGACAAGGCACTCAGCAAGAAGGACGGATTCATCAAGCGCCCAAAGTCTTCGTACTGCAGACATGGGGATAAGGGGATGTGCGAGTACTGTGCGCCATTGCCACCCTGGGATGCCAACTACCAAAGCGAAAACGGAATCAAGCACATGTCGTTCCATGCCCGCTTGAAAGAGTTAGATCAGCAGAGAAATAAGAGCTACACTGGCCTGTCGTACATTGCGCCATTGGATGAACCAAACTTCAACATAGACTTAAACTGCCATGAGGGCCACCACCCATATCCCAAGGGGATCTGTTCGAAGTGCCAGCCATCGCCAATCACTTTGCTGTTGCAGAAGTACAGAATGGTGGACCACGTCGAGTACGCCGACTCCCAGATATTGAACAACTTCATCGACGCATGGAGAAACTCCGGGGTGCAGAGATTCGGAATATTGTATGGCCACTACGAGGAGTTTGAAAAGGTCCCGCTAGGGGTCAAGGCCGTGGTGGAGGCAATCTACGAACCAAAACAGGCTGGGGAAGCCGACGGAATCTCAGTGTTGACCGACGAAGAAGAATTGAAGGTGGTCGATAGAATAGCAAGTGAGTTGGGATTGCAACAGGTGGGTATTGTTTTCACCGACCTCACCGACGCAGGCAACAGAGACGGTACCGTTTTGTGCAAGAGACACAAGGAAACATACTTTTTGAGTAACTTGGAGATCTTGATGGCCGCCAGGAACCAGATAGCAAACCCAAACTACTCCAGATTTTCAAACTCAGGCAAGTATCTGTCAAAGTACGTGACGTCTGTGATCAGCGGTGGACTCGACGGAGAGATTGAGCCAAAATCGTACCAAGTTTCGGTCGACGCAGAAGCCTTGGTTAAGGCAGACATCTTGAGTGGTTCTACCCAACCTTCCCAATTATACATCAACGAAAACACAAATAAGAGATATGTTCCAGATATCTCGTACTTGCAGACCAACGAGTACAACTTGCAAGTGAAAACAACTGCCAAACCAACGTTGCCTGTGGATTTCTTGTTGGTATCGTTGACCGATTCATTCCCATTAGATCCCAAGCCATATTTTGTCACCCCAAAGCCATTTAGCATAGAAAACAGAGACTTCCTTGGTGACTTGCAGGACCTCCATCAGTTGAAGAAGCACTTGCTTAACGGAGAACCCTCGAAAGATGGCGAAATTCTCATTGACTTCCACTTGATCTTGGCCTTGAAGAAGTTGCAAGTGCTCAATGACACCGAATTTGCCGCATTGTTACAATTTGTCAAGTCTAGGGACTACACGGATTATTTGAAGTTGGTGGAATCACCTGGCTGGATGACTTTATTGACTATTTTAGAGCACTCGTAAACAGAGGTGCTCAATCAATACCACCAGCTACCGTGGAACTTGCATAACCCAATCACAAAGAATATAGTAATAGATGGTATCGCAAATGTGGGAATAGAGGGAAAGCTGCTGGTTCAGATCCATCCAGGATGTATGTCTCAGTAATGTAGGTCATTCAACATGTGCTCGTAATGGAGGCATGGCGACGGTCCAACCGTAACGTCTAGGAGGCGCCACCAATTATAAACACCCTCTCAAAGTAAGCCATCCTCTCAAAGTAAACATCCTTATATGTACGACCTAATAAAGACTCGACTGCTGCCCCTTTGGCTTACCCCTTGGAGTTCCAACGCTCCGGCACACCCCTCCAATGCTCTGAACGATTCTACTTGTTCTGGACTGTTTGGCAGGCCTCCGGCAGTCTAGAGCTAATTCAGTGGTTACTCTCTATACGCTTGTACTTCTACACACCACACTAAACTCCATTTACGCACATAACTACTTAGACCAACTGGGTGGCCCACCAATCGATCCGCAACCAAGCACGCCACAGGATCCAGACGAGTAGCTGCGGATGCGAATTTCACATGACAGTGATACCAAAATGACATGCATTCAGGCCATACCACCACAGCGGTGGAACATGCAGCATCTCAAGTACCCCCAGGGCCAATCGCTAGTACCACAGGTCCATTGAACAGCTGTTCATACTGAGTGGTGAAGGTCCTTCTCGAACATTCTAGAAAAATTCGCCAAACACGACCATATAAGCAACGGTACTCATCACTGAAAAAACCAACGATTTTTCAATATAAAATTTTACCTTAGATTTTTTTACAACAAAATACGAAATGTCTACTCCATTTGGTGTTGATTTAGGTAACGACAATACTATCATTGCATGTGCTAGAAACAGAGGTATTGATATCATTGTCAATGAAGTTTCTAACCGTTCCACTCCATCCTTGGTTGGGTTTGGCTTAAAGAACAGATCAATTGGTGAAAGCGGTAAGAACCAACAAACCTCCAATGTTAAGAACACCGTTGACAACTTGAAGAGAATCTTGGGTTTGAGCTACAACGACCCAGAGTTTGAAATCGAGAAGAAGTTTTTCTCTGCTCCATTGGTTGAAAGCAAGGACGGTGGTGTCTCAGCCAAGGTCAGATTTTTGGGTGAACAACAAGAGTTCACTGCCACCCAATTGTCTGCCATGTACATCAACAAGATCAAGGACATTGCCTTCAAGGAAACCAAGGGTAACATTGTTGACATCTGTTTGTCTGTTCCAGTTTGGTACACCGAGAAGCAACGTCGTGCTGCTGCCGATGCTTGTAGAATTGCCGGCTTGAACCCAGTCAGAATTGTCAACGAAGTCACTGCTGCTGCTGTTGGTTACGGTGTCTTCAAGGCCAACGACTTGCCAGAAGACGAGCCAAAGAAGGTTGCCTTTGTTGACATTGGTCACTCTTCCTATCAAGTCTCCATTGCTGCCGTCAAGAGAGGTGAATTGAAGGTCTTGGGTTCTGCCTACGACAAGCACTTTGGTGGTAGAGACTTTGACATTGCCATTGCCGAGCACTTTGCCAGAGAATTCAAGTCCAAGTACAAGATTGACATCCACGAAAACCCAAAGGCTTTCTACAGAGTCTTGACTGCCTCTGAAAAGTTGAAGAAGGTCTTGTCCGCCAACACCCAAGCCCCATTCAACATTGAATCCTTGATGAACGATGTCGATGTCTCCTCCTCTTTGACCAGAGAAGAATTGGAAGAATACGTCAAGCCATTGTTGGAAAGAGTCCACGTTCCAGTCGAAAAGGCCTTGAGAGATGCTGGTTTGACCGCTGCCGACATTGACTCCATCGAAGTCATTGGTGGTTGTACCAGAGTTCCATCCTTGAAGACCAAGTTGTCTGAAGTGTTTGGTGGTAAGGCTTTGTCCTTCACCTTGAACCAAGATGAGGCCATTGCTAGAGGTAACGCATTCATCTGTGCCACCCACTCCCCAACCGTCAGAGTCAGACCATTCAAGTTTGAAGACTACAACCCACACTCTGTCTCTTACTTCTGGGACAAGCAAGAAGAAGATGACGACCACTTGGAAGTCTTCCCTAAGGGAGGTGTCTTCCCAGCTACCAAGATCATCACCTTGTTCAGAAACGGCGACTTTGAAGTTGAAGCCAAGTACACCAACCCTGCTGAATTGCCAGCCGGTACCAACCCAGTTGTCGGTAAGTGGCAATTGAAGGGTGTTGTTCCATCCGAAGGTGAAGCTCTGATTGCTACCAAGTTGAAGTTGAGAAACGATCCTTCTGGATTCTACACCATTGAATCTGCCTACACCGTCGAAGAAAAGCTCGTCAAGGAATTGATTGAAAAGGAAGATGCTGACGAAGACGCTGAACCAGAATACAAGGAAGTCAAGAAGTTGGTCAAGAAGAACGACTTGGACATCATCCACTCCTCAGCTGCCTTGCCAAAGGAAGTCAGACAACAATACATCGAAAAGGAAAACACCATGGTCATGGAAGACAAGTTGGTTGCCGACACCGAAGACAGAAAGAATGCTCTTGAAGAGTACATTTATGAATTGAGAGGTAAGTTGGAAGAACAATACGCCGACTTTGCTTCTCCAGAAGAAAAGGAAAAGTTGTCCGGCTTGTTAGCCAAGACCGAAGACTGGTTATACGACGACGGTTACGACTCCACCAAGGCCAAGTACATTGCCAAGTACGAAGAATTGGCTTCCATCGGTAACATCATTAGAGGTCGTTACTTGGCCAAGGAAGAAGAAAAGAAGCAAGCATTCAGAAAGAAGCAAGAAGCTGCTCAAGAAGCTGCCATGGCCGAAAAGATTGCTGCTGCTCATGCTGCTAAGAAGGATGACAAGCCTGCTGAAGACAACGATGTTGAAATGGATTAGAGTTTACTGTTTATTTAATTTATTATGAGTGGTATATATGGAGATGGCTCCAGCTGTAGTCTACCTCACTGTAGTATTACTTGAAACTACGTGCTTGGAAGGATGTACTGGGAAAGATGTCTTGGAAATATAGTTATCTTACTTATACTGATCCTTCATTTATTTCTTGTACTTCCTTGTACATACACTTCTAATATATATTTTAGTAACTTCACTTGTAACTTGTACTATTCATTTCCGCTGCTCATATATAATAATTTCAGCTTATACAATTATACTGCAATGCCTGCAACTTATACACCTATACTGCAATAATTGCAACTTATACAATTATACTGTAATACCTGCAACCTATACACTTATACTATACCTAATTCTTGCAGCTTATACTGTAACTTATAACTAGAACACATTAAATAATCTAATCTTCTCATCTACTTATCTATTTTCTTAAGAAATACTTTTAATTACTTTACTTCTTAACTTTCTTCAAAGTTATAGATTTCATCTTCTAATGTACTTTAATCCTTTCTGATCTATACCTCTAGATACCTCTAATATCTATAGATCTTTTATGAAAGTAACTTTTATTGACTATGTTTGGTACACTTCTTATCGGCCGCTCGTTTTGCGATTCCGCTCCGGCATATTCGCAACACCAGGACACTATCATCAAACCAGCCCAATTTCTAGCATAACCAAGCATCTACCCACATCAAACACAAGGCTACCACAGACATGCTGCACTGCCAGGTGACATAGTTTAAGTTTTGACGGATAGTTTTTGACCAATTCATTGGGGGTGGACAGTACAGTTTGGCAAAGGTCGCATGCCAGTGCCACGCAGAATGGACTACCCAGTCACCCCAAATGTAGACACTACAAGGGCAGATCACGGACCAGTTGGTTCTCCTCAGTACCTGAAGACGCTGCAGAAGAATCAACCAAGTGTTCTTCGATCTGTTACGTCACTCCGCACGGGCCCGACAAATTGCGTCGAGGCACCGCCGCCACGCACTTCCCACAGCAGTTCCCTGGACGGTAAGGGCCTGTCACCGCCCAATTTACCCCAGGTACCCTGAGACGAGATCCGATCCCTCCGCTAGCGCCTATGGATGCCTGGGAATACGCTCAATAGGCTAAATACCAGGTTCGCCTCCCGTTTCTGTATGATAAGCTCGAAAAGCCACCTCTCTACACCAGCGGGAGGCGACGACACTACCAAGTTACACAGATCGGTCTCACCACAAACAAGGTCTACGCACCAGTAGAGCACTTCTGGAGGTCCTCCGACACTGTAGCCACTACCCAAACCTATCACCGAGTCTGTAATCGCCGATAGCCCGAGTGTAACTCCGCTTGCAAGTAGGCCCTGAAGCACCCAACCTCAATTGACCGCGCTCAATCAAGTCCCTGTAAATTTTTTTTTTCTGTTATTATTTAAACATTTCATTTTTTTTTGAAGTTAAAAAGGGAACCACCACCAAACTGTCAAGTTCTAGTCATTGAAGATTCATTGATATTGTAATTGGGAGGATAGTACCGCTAAGGAAATGCCAGGGACTCATAAATCGAATTTATCGATTGCCATTCAGAACGCCGAGAGTTCGCACAACTCCTCGAAGAACACTGAAGATACAGCCAAACATGCTGAGGTGGATATCAAAGAGATCAAGCATGAAAATTTCAAGCCACACCTGTTCAATACGTTGATTCAACCGAGTACGTCGACGGTGGTGACGTCGTCGTCGTCGGCCAAGACGTTCAAACCGCAGTTGGCTCAATTACGGACCACATTTGATTTCGGCGGAGAGTGGAGTGATCAACAGCCAGACGCTGACAAGGGTGGCGAACCCAACACACACCAGCAACACAGCGAGCACCACGAGCACCAGCCCCAACACCGCTCGCAGCAGCACGACAAACATGCAGATGTGGAGGAGGACGACAGCTCCGACGAAGACGAGGTCAACGTTGCTGAGGAAGAGGACTTGAAGGATTATGTGCCTGGGGGATACCATCCATGCTACATAGGCGAGACATACAAAGATAGCAAGTACACGTTGGTGAGAAAGTTGGGCTGGGGACACTTCTCGACCGTGTGGCTTGCGAGAGACAACGACAAGAACTGCCATGTCGCCATGAAGATTGTGCGGAGCGCCAAACACTACACAGAAACTGCCGTCGATGAGATCAAGCTATTGGACAAGGTCACCACTCTGGACTTGCAGCACCCCGGCCACCAGCACGTCATCCAGTTGTTGGACACCTTCACCCACAAGGGCCCCAACGGCGTGCACGTTGTCATGGTGTTCGAGGTGTTGGGCGAGAACCTATTGGGTCTCATCAGAAAATACAAGCATAGAGGCATCCCAATTGTCTTCGTCAAGCAGATAGCCAAGCAGTTGTTGTCAGCCATTGATTTTTTGCATAGAAAATGTGGAGTTATTCACACTGATTTGAAGCCAGAGAACATCTTGATTGAGATTGGCGACGTCGAGCTGATTGTCCGCATGGTCGAGGAGGAGGAAACACAGATCAAGTTACAGAAGAAGTTGCGTAGAGTCAAGTCCATCTCCTCCAACACCCAAACAACGCCCTCGACGTCCATCCAAAACACCCCGCTGGCCGCAGACACGTCGACGCCCTCCGCAGCTGTCGCCAACCACTCCTTATCGCCTTCCTTGGGAAGAAACGGCCGCAGGTCCAGAAGACAGACCTTGATCACAGGCTCTCAGCCCTTGCCTTCTCCACTCCGCACATTCAACAAGTCATTCACCAACGTCTACGGGTTGTCGACTTCGACCGCAAACACGCCAGTCAGAACCACCTCATTCAACGGGATTCCGGAATCCTCCATCATCAGCCCTATAGGGAGCATCCCCGTCAAGAACAACGTCAACATGCAGCTCAGCCAGGTCAAGAGCCACCCAGACATCGAAGAAGGCTCCGAAAAGGATACCTTGAACAACTCGCTCTCGTCAATGTCCATCTCCAACAACAACACCTACAACGACCCTGTCACCATCCCATCGTCCACTGAAAACACAGAGGTGAACGACAGCACCAACGACATATTGAACGACGACGAAATCATCTCCGTCAAGATTGCAGACTTGGGAAACGCATGCTGGACTCACCACCACTTTACAGACGAGATCCAAACAAGACAGTACCGCTCGCCAGAAGTCTTATTGGGCTACCACTGGGGTGCCCTGAGCGACTTGTGGTCCTTTGCCTGTCTTATTTTTGAGCTCTTGACCGGTGACTACTTGTTTGACCCTAGAACCGGAAAGACATACACTAAAGACGACGACCATATTGCACAGATTATAGAATTAATAGGTCCGTTCCCAAGATCCATGCTTAAGGAGGGCTACTACACCAGGGACTTCTTCAACTCCAGAGGTGAATTGCACAGAATCGTCAAGTTGAAGCCTTGGGCCCTTAAGGATGTTCTTGTTGAGAAGTACAAGTTCTCGATGCAAGATGCTATCGAGATATCGGACTTTTTGTCTCCAATGTTGACCTTACAGCCCGAAAACAGAGCAGATGCAGGTGGTATGGTTAACCACCCGTGGTTGAGCGATGCTCTTGGTTTGGAGAATGTGGTCTTGGAAAGACCCGTAGGTGGTTCGGGTGAGGATATTCCCGGATGGTCCAGGGAAAACAAGTATGTTTTTCATTAGGCCTTTGTGGCTTGCAGAGTATTATTCCAGAGTCATGAAACTTATGTCTAAACTTTAATTTTCCAGGGAAGTCTTTGTCTTGTCCCAGGTTGGCTCTTTTGAGTCGATCTCATGGAGGTATGCACTTTTCCTGATATACCTACAAAAAAGTTATAAGAAGAACCTACCCTTGAAAACATCCTCAACATGACATCTACTCACCAGAGCATTATCTTCATTAACACACATTCAATCTTGCAACTACATATTCATCGCACCCGCACTCATTGTATAACTAGAGCTGACAAGAGCAGTACCTCATAGATTCTCTTGATGATTGCTCAATTATCTCTTAAGTATTCTTATGTCAATATTAATGATTGTTTTAGTATCTTTGTAGGTGTCAGTAACGTCAAATTATTGTTTTAGTATCTGTAGGTGTCGAGAACGTCAAATTGTTTTAACATCACCGTAGATATCAGGACTCAAATGTTTGCTCTGGTATTCATACTAGGGAATTCTAGGTTAGAGTAACGAGAAACTAGTTAGTAAATATACCGGTCCATAAGCGTTACACAAACATTGAGCACGAGCAACACATGTCTGACAATACCGTCTATCATCCTAAACACCGTCACCATCCCTACTCCAGACAAAGCACCGCAGGTGATCGCAGAAGTGGCTATGGGAAAGGAGCGGTGCACGTGACCGGGAGAGAGATAAAATTCAGCCACCAAACAAAAACCAACAACCAACATGCTCCAAATCGAACAGCAAAACCTCTTGATTCAAACCACTCTTACTGAGCGGATCCTTGAAAGTGACGGGACATCCAAGTCCTTAGATAGAATCATCTCTGATTTTGACTTCACCACCTACCATATCTCGACGCTTGAAGACAACAAGGATTTCCTTTTGGTGTCGATATATCTCAAGTGCTGGGACGATTTAGTCAAGTACGGAGTGGTGGAATACCTTAACGCCAAGTATGCCAAGTTTGCCAATGGTGGATTGGGCGTTTTGGCTGGAAACGACATCGAATCGGGATACAATTACTCATTGATTATAGACTTGAAGCAAGTGGCTCAGCAACCGGAGGAATTCAAGAAGGAGTTGGTGGACGAGTTGCCATACTTGAAGAGACATGCCATGGCTGCTCCATTTGAGAGGGCCTTTGCCAGATATGATGAATTGGCTCAATTGCATGCTGGCAGCAACACATACGCCGAGGAGGTGCAGGCCGAGTTACAGAACGAACCCGTCTTGGTGATCAAGTACAGAGGCTCCGACGAGAGTATCTACATCAAGCCATCCTTCGATAGAGTCACCGTTATCTTCTCCACTGTTTTCCAGGACGAAACAGATAAGATCTTTGGTAAGGTGTTCTTGCAAGAGTTTGTCGACGCCAGAAAGAGATCGGTGCAAACGGCTCCTCAGGTATTATACTCCCACAACGAACCTCCTTTGGACATCCAAAGTGTTGTCCAAGGTAAGACCGACGACGAAAACAAGGGTTATGTCACTTTTGTTTTGTTCCCAAGACACCTTGTCAAGGGTGACAAGAGAGAAAACTGTATTTCCCACATCCAATCCTTCAGAAACTACTTCCACTACCACATCAAGTGTTCCAAGGCATATATGCACTCAAGAATGAGATTCAGAGTGAAGGAGTTCTTGAAGATTTTGAACAGAGCAAAGCCAGAGAACTTGGACGACAACGGAAAGGTCATTGAGAACAGAAAGACCGCCAGTGGTAGAAGATTTGAAATTGGTAGGGTGTAAGGATGATGTAGCAGAGCACTGAAAACAACTGGTATGTGCTTTTTTTTGGAAATGGAGGTGCTGTTTCGGGCAGAATCGTGGCTAACGCTAGAGGTGTAGATACATCTACCCATTTTCGGTCCCAAAGTGCACTTGTGTATTTCAATCTAAAGCAATAACGTGCTTTATACTGAATAAACGATATTATGCTCAATCTTCTGTATATTAATACTACAGCCGTAGCATGCACTTCTGGATAAACGATATTATTCTTAATCTAGTATGGGCTAAAACTAAGGCTGTAGCATGCTGTTCTGAAAACAAAATGGTCATGCGAAGATCTCTAAACGAACCATCCGGGTTATTGAATAACGCCGTTTCTTAAAACAATCCACTAATCCTACAGCACTGGCTATACTGAAAAATATATTATGCTATTTACAATCTATTGCTTTGGCTTCTTGACACCATACTTGGATCTGGAAGTGGTTCTGTTAGCCACTCCAGCCAAGTCGTAAACCCCTCTAACTAAATGATACTTGACACCGGGAATATCCTGGACTCTACCTCCTCTGACAAGAACAAGATGATGCTCTTGCAAGTTATGACCTTCACCAGGGATTAATGCAGAAACAACGTTCCCATTCGTTAATCTGACACGGCAACACTTTCTCAACGCAGAGTTTGGCTTTTTAGGCTTAAGAATCATCACTCTCAACACAACCCCCTTTCTGAATGGACTGTTTTCTAAATCGGGCGATTTGGAGCTGAATGGCTTCTTTGGTGGCCCTTGCTTGTTGTACTTGATTTGGTTTAAGGTAGCAAATCTCTTTTGCATCTCCGAAACACTGCTTTGTATAGGCACATTTGACCTGATCGAGGATAAATATGAAGTGGCTGGCTGCACCCTAGCAAATGACCCAACAATACTGGAGGTCCCGACCCTGGCGGCACCGAAGAGTGATCTGAACATGGTTCTGCTGGAGCTTGGAAGATGAAAAATCCATAGAAAAAAAGTGAGCTTGAGTTGGCGACATCGGTCGTGTGCCGTTCCCAATGTCGCTAAAATGTCTCTATTTTTCCACCCTCCCAAAACCCAGCTTACCGAAAATTTGAACCAGTTATATCGTTCATAATAAGCATCCATCAACATGTTTAGAAGTGCATTGACCAGATCCGTGAGATCCATTCAACCTGTTGTTCCTCGTGTGGTCTTGGCCAGACCAGCCATGTTTGTTCGTGGTTATGCCGGGTTCCCAGCCTTGTCCAGAGAAATCGCAAAGGAAAGAATCTTAGAGTTGTTGGAAGGCTACGACAAGATCGATTCTTCAAAGGATATCACCGAACAATCCTCATATACACAAGACTTGGGTTTGGACTCCTTGGACGTTGTGGAAGTCGTCATGGAACTTGAACACGAGTTCAACATTCAAATCCCAGACAATGAATCTGATAGTTTGAAGACTGTTGGTCAAACAATTGACTACGTTCTTGCTCAAAGCGATGCTGTTTAGGGGTATATATAGAATAAAAGGTTAATAAGAAGGTTGGTAAGTGTAGGTGGTGAGTTTAGACGGTGTTTGGTGATAGTGAGTATGGACTGGTGGCTGCAAGAGCGCCAGAAACGTGGTTCACGACACTTTTCTGTAACGTGATGCTGATAAACTGGTGTGGCCAGCAATGATGGGCGTGAAACCTATCCTCTCTGTAGCAGTGGTGTCATGGGTGCTCTGGTTCCATGTCGCCAAACACTAGATGTGCTACCATTTTCTCGCGCACGTGATGGGCGGCCTCAGCCAATCACTTTTCAAAAGATTTTTTTACTCGCTGAAAACTATATCAATAACTATGGTTTCTGTAAGTACATCCATGAACACACCACCAATTCAAAGGTTGAGCGTTGTTTGAACATTGCATACCGAGTAACGACGACCTCCAGAGCTTTCTGACTGTTTTTTGAGCCATTTACCCCTTCTAGTTCCATAATACTAACATGCTCTAGTACATTAAAGGCCCAGTTTACAAATCCGTCAAGTCCATTGCTGGTGTTAACTTACCACTCTTGAAGACCTACTTGCCAAACTTGGCTCTTTGGGGTGGGGCTGCTGCCGGTGGTGTTGCTGTCTTCACCGAAGGTGTCCCATTATTCCAAAAGACTTTCTATGAAAAGATTCCTCTCTTTGGTAACCACTGGATCTACAACCCAGACCCAGAAGATATCCCAGTTTAGGTATGCATGTATTTAATAAACACTAGATGAGAGTGTGTGTAACGAGAGCTGTAGGTTTAGGATGAAGAGAGTAGTTTAGATTTATGTGGTGGAGCACGTTTGGTCACAGCACTCTTTCTACCTCAGATAATGCTAACGGTTAGGTTTCTGAACTTTAGATTCAGTTCCATCACAGTTACTGCGTCTACCTTAAGTCCATTACCTATCTAATCTATATCTTCCTTATAAATAAGTGAGCGTTTGTGGGATGTTACAGTGGTATGATCATTCCAAATTATTATCACTTTGTCGCAATATTTGTATTCCTGTGGTGAATGTCTAAGTCATTTCTGATCATATCTTTATTACCGTTGTAATTGTCTGTGTCAATTGTTGACGTATCTTCTCGTTATCAGTCAAGATAAACAATGTCTTCACCATCTCTCTTCAAAAACTCATGCAATATCAAGTACTCTGTTGCCTCCTTCAAGTCTCTAATAGCAACAGGACCTCTCTTCTTTAAAGTTGTCATGACTGTGTTCAACAAGTTAACGGTACCTACCCTTTTCTCTGCCTTGCACACCTTGACAATGGCAGCCCTATACTCTTCTCGCCTGTTTCGAATTACTTCCTTGTCGACAACCTCTGGACTAATCTTTTCCTTTTCCTTGATGAAGGGTACACGAATCTTCTGGCTCTTATCACTGAAGTCGTTGTTGAATGCATATGTGTTGTCTGACTTGGCAACTATGAGCTTTGCCTTGACCAACGAATTCAATACTCTTGTTAGAAATTTGGTTTCTATCTTTGTGCGGTCTTGGATCAGCCCAAAGTCCCACTCACTATCGTCGTCAAACAAGAGCAAGACCACTCCTTGGAACAAGTTCAAGTGTATCTCCTTGGAACCGCTACTGAACTCAACATCCAACACCACCTGGTGGAGCGAGTAGTTTGTCCAGTCCAACGTCTGATTCTTCAACCGCTCCTTGGAGCCCTGGTACTTGGCGGTGAACTCGCCCAACACGTCAGAAAACCCAACAGGCAACAAGAAGTCTTCAGAGTACATCTTGGGGATGTCGGGCCAGTTGGACTTGTTCAAGACAATCGGACTGAAGTACTCAGTGTCAATGAATGTCGAATACTTGGACTTGGAGATCTCCAAGTCGTAAAACATTATAGAGAGCTCATCGTTCATCTCACCCTTGCCAATAATCTTCATAAATTCCTCCACCAACTCACGCTCCTGCTCGATCGACGACCTCGACATCAACAATCTCTTCGACAAGTCCTTCTTGTACACCGTCAAAAAGTCCAACTTGTTGTTGATGAGGTTATATATGGGAAGCACCTTGGAAACAAACTTGCTGTACGGTTCGTCGTTCTTTTTCAAGTAGGAATCGCAATACTTGGCCAAGTTGTTGATGAGCAAGCTGTTGAACTTTTTCTCGTTGAAGACCGCCAGAAAAGCTTCTCTCAAGGCAAAGTCAAACTTCAGGTTCAGTTCAAAGCACGAAGCTATGATCTGTTTTAATGAGTTCAACTCTTCCACCAATGCTATCAACAAGTTCTTTGATTCAATCACCTTGTCCACTCTCTCCTTCACATACTGGCCCCACACAAAAGAGATGTGTTCAACGGCGTCCATCTCAAAGTCCTCTTTCGCCAGAAGTGACAATGCATATACCTTTGCTAGTACGTCCGGGTAGTCGGCAACTAACAATGCAAAGTTCTCGGGTAACCTATCGGAAAGGCTTTGGAATATCAAGGCCCACTTCAATTTGGCCCCCAACGTCATCAAAAAGTTCCACCTTTTCCCACACTTATCGAAAAATTTGACTTCTATCATAATCCTGGCTATGGCCTGCTGGTAGTACGGTGCTTCCCAGTCTTCTTTGAGCGCCTGGTAGTGTTGTACTATGCTGTCTATTAAACGATTATGGAGCTGGAGCTTGTTGTCGCGGTCCAATTTCACGAGAAACCTGGTGAAATCCTCCGATTCCTGGTCATACCCTTCTTCCAACCCCTGCTCTCGGCACCTGGTCAACGTATTAATGTATCTGTCATATATTTTTGTGGAGAAGGTCTCGTCGAGAAAGAAGGTTTCTTTGAACAAATCTGAGCCTTCAAAGTAGAGACGCTTGCGCTTCATTGTCATTAAATAGTTACGATCCAAGTACAAAAACAACCTTGATAACGTCTGAAGCTTTGACTCCCACTCGTTGAATATATCCACAAAGCATTTGGCAAACACTTTCTCGTCTTGTTGGTCTAATAATGCCTGCACTTGTGGTTTCACGTCATTCTGAATTGACTCTTCTAACTTCAAGGAAATGACACTAAAGAGTTTGAGCTGTTCGGAGTACTTGATTTTGCAGAGTGATTCAACTATCGAGTAGTATGTGTGGAAGCTTTTGCTTAACCGCCGGCCCTGTAGCACATCATCCACCAATGCGTAGATCTGGGCTCGCTTGGACTCAATGTACAAGGTGTCCTGCTTGTCATCGGTAAGTCTGGGTTTCTTAAATGTGGACTCTGCTTCGGGAGTATGCCCTTCTAGGTGAGACGGAGTTCGTGTGACCTCCACGTCTGGTCCAAACGTTAGGAGGGTTTCCTTGTCTGACATGTTTGAGTTGGAAAAGCGAGACTGCAAAAAATGAGAATATAAGGGGGACTCTATTTAAGCTCGAGAGGCGGTCACAACGTATAGCTAGTTACTTTAACTTGGTGGCCAACTGCTAGTATACTTGTAAATATACGAATAGTTAAATTTTCCCGAGATCTGGGCATGTCAGGGTCTACAATGGCCTTCCCCCGCTTAGTCTCTGAATTCTGATTCCATTAGAGGGTAGCATACGAGAGACCACAACACTTCTCTTTTGATCAGAATAACATTTAGAGTTTGATTTCAGACTGGGTGGCAATACAAATGCTTTGCATTAATGTTTAGCATGAAAGTCCATGGTATCAGTCTACTTTTCGTTTCCTCTCGATGTTAGTGTTCATCTCACAGAAAGATGTTTTTCTTTGAAATCAAATCTACACAACATGGACTCAAAAGACCCCAAGCATCTAACAGGAATCTACAAGAAGAACGGAACCTTTGACAACCAAAGGAAGCAGCTTCTTGAGACCTTTAGGCAAAGCGAAACACACTCCAACCTCCTAATAAAACTCAAGCTTTTGGTTGAATCAAAGGTCAAAGCAGACCACGAGATCTTGTTAAAAAACAAAGGGAAGGTCAGCGCCTTAATCCAAGGGGAAATTATAAATTCAAAGGATCAGGGAGTCGACATATTGAATGTGATGCAGAAAGACATTCGAGAAATGATCATCAAGAACCCAAAGTTCAAGCGCCTGTTGACATATGAGTTAAAAGACATACGAAGGAAATTGATTGGTATTTCTGATGAAGACTATGCCAAGCAGTTGGAAATTGAGAGGGTTGAAGAGGAGTTAGAAAAGAAAAGAAAGAGTGATATGGAAGCAAGAAGGTTGGATGAAAAGGCCTACAAGAACAACTTCAAAGTGAAGAATTTGTCCAAAGTGACAAAGCCAAGATTTAACTTGAAGAGACAAGATGAAAAGGACAAGGAGGACAAAGACAAGGCAAAGGAGAAGTCCAAAATGAATTTCATGATGTACTAGTGGGATCACTCTAAAGATGGGCTGTTATTGCAGCAGGAAGGATTTTCATTAATCACGAGTTCGTGCTACAGCTACGCATGTTACATATATGCGTGCTACCGCGATGAATTTGACTCCCAACGTGATTGTGGGCATTCATTGTTTATTTGCCTTTACCATATGACCAACAGGTAAAATAAGAGTAACTTCTTACGGTCATTTTTGTATATTATTATAGGTATTCAGCAACATGAGCCTGTGTTTCTACGTTGATTCAACTTTAATGAGGGATATGCCAGTCAGACTATTGTAGAGATATTCTGCTAGTGGTGCAAACACACTAATAATAAAGAATAACTCGGAAGGAAATGCAGAACTAAATTTCTGTGGAAGTTTGGTGAAAATCTGCAAATTTAATCAAGATGTACAAAGTGAACTGAATGACAAGCAAATCCATTAAAAAAGAGACTCAAGCGTCTGCTTAGAATCTTTGTTGTTGGAATTAGCTCAATTCACCATAAAACCTAACTTGTGCTTCCAAGTGGATGGTTCCTATTCGCAGCACATTTGCAGCCATGTAAGTGACGCAGGAGCAACCGCACCTCAACCTACCAAACCTTCAACGACAGCACGAGTCAGTACTTCAATAACTAGTTAATGCAAGTGCGAATACGCACAGACGATCAGTCTAAGTTTGAAAATGCAGGGAATTGTTCTGCATTGTATGCCACTCCGAATGCTCTTCACTCGCAGCCCACGTTCTTATGGCCGTTGGGCACATTCCCACACGTTAAGTTTACCAACTCTCCCATTTTGATTAATCCAAGTTCGAGGGTCCCCAAACCGACTACCTTGGACATTCTCATTACCCAAGTCACCAGCTAAGGTTGCAACATCATCCAGCACTTGCGAGCCTGTGTGCGCATTCTGGAAAAGTCAATTCCAAGCTTAATTTTTGTTTGCCACTACCATGAGTACCGACAAGTTGGGTAACACAACTGCCCCCCAGGCGGTTGTTCGGCCACGGTCGGCAGTGACAATATACCACATTCCCATTGAGATTCTCATCAATATTTTTTACAACTTGGATCCCATCGAACTCAACAACGTGCGGTTGGTTTGTCAGAAGTGGAATGCAGCAGTATCGGACCGATCGACGTGGGTAAACTCGTTCAAGAGGAAGTTCAACACTCCACTTGAAGCGTTTCCCTCTGTGAGCGGGTCCAACCTTTGGATGATAGAGTACTTTGCCAGAATGGCTGCGTTGAAAAAGTGGAACAAGGGCACTCCTCTCCACAAGACGTACCAGTTGATCAACAACGAGTTCAGAAACGTTGACCTAGTCTTGGGTAACTTCATCAATAACGAAGGAGTTGGCAAGGTGCTCACATTTTCCAAGAGGTTTGGAGATATTTCTATTTGCAACTTGGAGAACGGGAAGAACCAGAGTTTCATCTTTGGAGGCTCTTCGTTGCTCGGTGAGATCTTGCTGTATGGGATAAATTGGAACTATTTGGTAGTAGGAAGGGCCAGCGGAGAAGTATGGATTAAGAACTTACTTACTTCTACCTCGTCTGGATCGCCTCTGACGCAAAAGTTGAGCGATAACAATGGTCCTATCATCTCGGTCAGCTTGAACAGTATAGTTGACAAGCAGAAGTCGAGAATCGATATCGTCACAGGGTCCGCAACAGGATATCTCCGAGGGTGGAGTATGGCCGGAGAAGTCAGGGGAAAGCTCTATGTGGAGGGTCCGATCTTAAACATTGACAGTGACTACAAAAGTTTCATCATCATTAACACAGACCAAAGGTGCTACATTATCAGTTACGTAAAATTCGAGATTCTCCAGAGCTTTGACTTGCCAGAGCAAGTGCAAGTAACGGACGAAACGATTCTCAACCCAGGCATCTTCTACGGCAATCCGCCAGAGTTCTATAGAAACAAGTTGGATGTGGACTATGGAGACTACAACATTATAATTGCGTACAACTACGGAATTTATGCTTTCAACTTCAGAAACATACTCCAGATAACGCAGAGACACTTGCATTTGGGCTCCAGGGTCTTGTTGAGTAAGATGCAGTCGCATCCTCGTTCCCGGACGATCAACAGCAGAAACACAAACACCGCAGGCAAGGACGGGCTATTGTACGCCAATGTCTTGGACGATAACCTGGTGATCGTATGGGAGGTCAGAGAGTACACTTCGCAGGAGATTAGGATACAGACGACGATAGTACCCGAGTTCAACAAGCACTCGCCCAACCTCGCCAGACACCCGCACATCCGGCCAATCACTTCGATCGACTTGAACTGCTGTATTGTGGCCGTCGGTGGCTACAATGGGTTTGTCAACATCCACAATTCATTCACAGGGGCCTTTATCAAGGAAGCCTCTGTGAAACCGCCAAGAAAGTACGGACATATGTTCACTGAGTTGGTTCCTGTGAACGCGGTGTTGCTCAACACCAACCCCAAGGACGCCAACGGGATCATAGTTTCGGGTGACATCATCCAATACTTTTGTTTTGGCGACAAGTCCAGACCCGCCACACCTCCCTCCACAAAGAAAAAGGTGGGCGGCAACTACGGGCTGAAGCAAATCCAAAAGATCAACATCAAGGACGAAATGGAAGACTACGACGCGCAGCGGTGGGTCGAGAGCGAAACAACAAAGCGCTTTGACAAGTACAACGGCGTGGACCTCGATGAGGAGGACGAGCTCTCTATAGCCTTGGCAATGAGTGAAAGTGAATACAAACAGGACGAGTTGCAAATGGCTATAGAAGAATCCAAGAAGCTAGCTCCGAGCGGCAGCGAACTGAGCGCGCCGCCCAGCGACCTCAACCACCCTCACGCAAACGGCCCAGACTCCTTGGACGAGGACGAAGACGAGCAGTTGCGCAGAATCTTGGAGTTATCGTTAATAGACAAGTAGGTATTTATAGAGATAGAAGCAGCACTGCTGACCTTAAAAACACAGCATTCCAGATGCACAAGCTAGCAGTGTACAACAATACACCTGAAGGGATACCGTTGACCTGGGGCACATACCACCATATATTCAGGCTCCTATACGAGCAAGCGCTCACTATGTGTGCGGAGTTACCCCGTATTCCCCTATACCCTTTTAGTTTTGCCTCTGGTGACCATTGTAGGGCACGTCAAAGGGTGGCAAGAGAGTCATCCCAATCCGGAAAGGCACTTGAAAGCAACCCCCAGGAAACGTATTTCCGAGGTCGCAGTATCTTTCCAATCTCCGTGGGCTCTGTGCAAAGCGTACGGAGAACCAAACAACAGAGCCTATGTCAATTGAATTCTGGCACGGAACACACTGCACTGCTGATAGAGACATGGGGGAGGGTGTTTGGGGTGACTGCCATCGCTCTCTCAAAAGCAGTTTGTGTCGCGGCTTTCGGTGTTTACAATAGCGCCCGCTAACTTACCCGTTCTGAAGTTCCGGCCTCTCCCGCAAAAACGAGCCATTCCTGTACACAGCGCAGTTACGGCAAAAAAATGGCGAAAAACGGGCAATGTAAAAATTTTAGGTGATTCATACTAAAAACATCCAATTCTACTTCTGTTGTAAACAACATTTCTTTAGACTGTCTTAGTCTATAATTGGGTATATCGTGGAACATTACCGAATTATAGCGCAACTAACCATACTATCACCTAGCTGATACCTCCCATTTAATTGTGTGAGCATCAAACTCCATTTTCCCAACTACAATGGTCTTTTCCAATTTCCTTAAGCTGGCAAAATATACATGCCCCCACGAGAGGCTCCAATTTTTCCAGAGTTCACAGCCCTACTTGAACAACAACAGCTTGGCCCAGTATAGGGACTTTTTCAATAAGAAATGGCTGAATGACGGACCCCACCCTTCCAATGACAACCGCACCTTTTTGGGAATAGATACCGGGCACTATGGGTTGTACTTTTCCATGTTCAATAGAGACGCCGAACGTCGCAGACCTCACGCTGCCCTTCACTACTCCCCAGAAACCTTAATATCCTTTATCTTGAACTTTGAAAAAGCGGCCGACCGTTACGCATACCTTGAAAACGCAACAAACTTCTTTATTCTGTCCATTAATAGAGATATCTCCACCAAGATCCACACGATAAAGCATGTTTCCCAGAGAATCCTCTCACAGCTCAAGTCGAACAAACAGCAGCAAGTCCAGCAGGTCAGAGAGTACTCTACCAAGATCCAGGAGCTTGGTGAAGAAGAAGCAGAACAAATCGAAGCTGCGTTGGCTCAAGAAGCAGAGCAAATAAAGCCTCAAGACGCAGAGGTGCCTTTTGAAACTAAACTCTTAGAATCTCAATTGCGCAAGATCACAGAAATCTTTGAAAACCATACCCACCCCGAGCAATTGAACATCATATATCCAATCTACCAATCGCTCAAGAGAAACGAAATACAGCTACCAGACATAGAGTCTTACAACTTAATTTTGAAGGCAGTTGCCATGAGAAGCTTATACTCAGACGCTTCTTTGGAATCAATCGAAGAGAAGTTAACCACATTAATGACCATCTACCAAGACATTTTACAGAACTCCATTAAACCTTCCAACGAAACTTATAATGTCATTTTGCTGCTGCTCTTGAAAGGCAGCTTGACAGTTTTGTCGATTGAATCTCACAACTCCATTGCATATTACAAGCACCTCAACAAGTCCCAAGAATTTGGCCAAATTGCCCTTGAGTTGTTCAAGTCCATTGCTCACTTTGAACTGTTGGATTTGCAAGCTTTGGTTCCAAGCATCGTGGAATTCGTAAACAAGAACCCTAAGTCGTTAGATGAAGCATTATTGTCCAAGATGTTACCTTACTTGAAGGAACCAAACCACACTCCTCAGTTTTACTTGAGTGTGCTCGAATTCTCCAAGAACTTTGAAAGATTCGATCTCTTGAAGTCAGAGGAAGTGTACGATTACGTGAACACTATTTATGGTCACATTAGAGCAAGCAAGGAAGATATCAACGAGTTTCCAGTTTACGCAAAGATGATTGAAACTCTCATTATGAATAACCACGTCAAGCTGGCCTCTGTTTTCTTGGACGATATCTTGATGGATTTCAAGGTCTCATTACAATCCAAGGTGAGACCCTCGAATTCGGACATTTCCATGGTTATTTCGTCCTACGTTTTTGCTGTTGCAGCTAACAACAACTGTGATTTAGCTAAAGCTTACAACTTATTGATTAAGTTTAACAAGATTAACTACATCCCAGAAATTTCAAACTCCACTTTTAATGATTTGATTGTGAGAATGAACTCTAGACTCCACGAAATGAGCAATGAACAATTTGAGAAGAAGCAAGCTCTTTACCAGAAAATGTGGAACTTGTATGATTACATGGCAATTAGAAAGGACTTCCAAGACACCAAGTCTATCGACTTGCTTGACCAGTCTAGCACCCTGACTCTCTGTCGTGATGTGTTGTTGTCAACCGGCATCAGTAGTGGAGACCATGCCAGAGTTTTCCAGTTGATCAAGGAAGTCATGCTAAAGAATCACTTGATTTTCGACTTGGGAACTTTGCAAAAGCTTTTGAGTTACCTTCACAATGGTGTTGTCCACAACGCTAACGGTGAGCCATTGAATCAATACTACTTTGGGTTGATTTGGAGTGTCCTTGCTTCACAGTCTTGTCACTACACAAAGAACTCTAATGATTTGAATGCTTTCATTTCGGAATACATTAACTGCTTGCATCTTCCAGCCCAAGCTCAAGGTATTCCTGAATTCACTGAGTACTCCATCAGATTGTTTATGAACTCTACAATGGTTGAAAAGGCAATTGATCAATTCGATTTACAAGTGGACAACATCTATGGTTTGATATCTATTTCGAACTTGTTGATGTCTTACGCTCACAACGGAGATAACCAGCTTTTGCACAAGATTTTGGCTTTCCAATCAAGATTGATCAACCAATTCGAAGACGCTGAAAACCAATACATTGAGTTGACCGAAGATTTAATTCAATTCAAGCAGAGTATCAAGCAACACTTCCAAAATTTAGTTGACGCTATTGGAATTGAAAATGTCCTGATGACTGCTGACATTCATGAAACCTGCAAGATTCTTGACATACCGCTTCCAAAACAAGCAGACGGTCAACCCGTCAAGTTGAGCTACGACTTGAACTTGAGCTATCTTTTGAACGTAAGCCATAACAAGGGAGTGGAGAAGTTTGTAGAAATGTTCAACAAGGGCTCGACATTTACTTCTTCCACTTGGGAAATCATTTGCAACTACAAGTTTGTGGTGGACCAATTGGAAACTTCGAAGGTTGCACCAGCAGAATTCCTTGAACGTTTGTATGCGCTGAACATTGCTGAAGATGAAAAGCTTATGCACATGACCGCTTTGGTTAATACTCAAAGTGACAAGATAGCTATCAAGGTTGTTGAGTTTATGAAGAAGCACCCTGAATCCTTTGCGTCAGATGCAAAGGACTCTTTGTTAGTGTCCGTTATCGAGCAATACCAGAACACTCGCAATGTTTACTTGTTACGTTTGATTAGTGGCTCAGACTTCTTTGGTTTGGCCTACAACAACAGCACCTCCAAAGAGTGGGTTAGTACCTACGTCAAAGTTTTATCAAAGTTTAACAGCAAGCAATTGATTACATTAACAGAAGCCTACAACCTTAATACTACAAAGGAAATCAGAGAACTTTACTTATGCTCATTGCTTGACTGCCTGGAACTTGAAAAGTTTGGACAAGTTTTTGCCCAGAGTTTCCCTGCTGGAACTCCAGTGACCCCAACCGCGTTGGAGTTATCTACCAGATACTTGTTGGCCTTAGACACTGTTGAAAGTGTTGATGCGATCATGGAGACCAGCAGTGATGTCTACTCTAAGCATCCTGCTACCAAGGTGTTGTGGATGTACGCTCGTCTTTTGAAGAATTTGAATGGAGGTGCCGTTGGTTCCAGCGTATCCAAGTATAACACCATTAATGAGGTTGCATTGGCACTTCTTAACAGTGGATTAGCAGAGCAAAAGCAATTAATACAATTGAACCATGACTTAATATTGAACAAACAACAGTTTTTGGTTGATGTCATGATTGGAAATTTGTTGAGAGTATCTCATTCTAGCGTCGCACAACCACAAGAAACTGTGAACAAGTTTTTCAACACGTTGAAGCTTTTCAAGGTGCTTGGAATCAAGCAACTCAGTACCAAGCAACTTACACAAATCATCGAGTTCTTGACCTTAAACAGAGCAACTCAAGTTTTGAATATTTTAATGACGAAATTAACTCACAAGGGCCAATGTGCTGATGTTATTAACTTTTACTTCATGGAAGTCAGATTGTTCAACGACAAACAGCAAGTATTGGACTTGTTATACAGATCGTTGTCCTCATTAAATGAAGAATGAAGACCTAAGCATTGACTTTTAGAGACTATTTACATGGGGTTAGGCAACACATGGCCTACCTTATTTATTGGGATGATGAATTCATGATGAATGATTCACGGTATTTATTGGGAATGGATATAATATAATAAGCATTGTAGACAATTGACGTGCAGACAAAGATAACCCTTGAGGTTATAATTCATATCGATGTTCGAGCCTCCTCAATCTATGCCGATATTCGGCTCCTGTCAAACCGTATTAGTCATTGGCATTCCCCACCTTGACGTGTTTAGCTCCGCATCCCAACTCCGGGGCCACCTCTGTTTTTCCGAGTGTGTATAAAAGTTGGGGGATTTCACAAAATTCACCCTCACTTTACCGACTGATCTCTTACAGCAGACACCCAATTGCTTGCAAAACATCAGAGCAAGCACTTATTCGCAAGGTCCAATTATATATATTGATCAATTGAAGCAATAATACTTCAATTTACAGGCTGCATAGATATCAAACAGCCTATTTCCACTCAGATTCAACCCCTTTAGCTCTATTGCTTTGCCACCAGAGACAAAATGACTACTAACTTACACCCAACGGCTATCAATTCTTTCAATGCAAATCACAAGAAATACAGTGAACTTCGTCCAGACTTCCACAACGAGATTGTGGATCCCTTTTTAGTGGAGCTTGGGCTTGCATTTAAGGACGGAAAACAGTTCGGGTACGAGGATGATAAGAAAGTGCTAGAGTTGGCAGCAGGTACAGGAAAATTTACCGCCCGCTTATATGAGAGAGGGTGGGGGGCCCCAGGAACACATAACTTGGAAATAGTGGAACCAAGTGAGGGAATGCTTGAAAGTTTCAAGGCCAACTTCCCTGAAATTAAAAATACTCACTTGGGATCGTCGTATGATATCCCATTGCCAGACAGCTCTGTGGACGCGGTATTGGTGGCACAAGGGTTCCATTGGTTTGCGGATATTGCCAGCTTGAAGGAAATCCACCGTGTTTTGAAGCCCGGTGGCTCATTGGGGTTGATCTGGAACTTTGACCACCCTAGTGCCAGTCAAAGAACACACTCAAAGAGCATCCTGTACATTGACGCAGGCAGCAAGTACTTTCCAACCGATTCTTTTGGCATGTTTGAGGATTCTGAAGAATGGTTTATTGAGTTTTTCAATAACCAAAAATGGAATGTTGAAGTCAGCAAGTTGATGTACTCCTTCGACACTGATGTGCCTCAGTACAGAAAAGGTTTGTGGAGAAAAGTCCTCAATAACAAGAAAAATACGTACTTCAAGCCAGTGCAAGACGAGTTCTTTATAGTTTATGACATGTTCATTGCCAGGGACAAGGTTTATGAATATTGGGAGACCAGATCTTACATCACCAAGTTGAGTGACGAAGAGAAAAAGGAACTAAAGGCTAAGGTCGAGGCGATACTTGATAAGTACGTCGATGAAAGCAGTACTCCTTTGAAGAGCAGGGGTGATTCCAGATTGATCAAGCCTATGGCTGGCCATGCTGTTGTAGTAAAAGTTGATAAGTAGGCGCAATATGTTGCGGTGCATCGCTGCTCCGATGGCTGCAAATTAGCAAATGCGAAACATGTGGACAGCCTTCTTTTGAAATCCTGTGAACATCAACCAAAAAAACATACGTCTGTAAAGCGTTTGGAGTACTTCTTTTGCTATATTTTTCCTTATTTGTTTATAATACATAAAATCATCTCGCAGGTTATATACTTAAGTTAGCAGCTCTCACCATTTTAGGCAATGCACTCGTGCATGTGCTCCTCGACCTTCTTTGACAGATCTATCTCTTTCAAAATCTCTTAGTATACTTCTTTCTTGAACAGATAGGTTGATTTTTTCTCTCTCATGGCACTCGTGCCTTCCTTAAGATTCGGCCAAAGATTGACTCTTTACTAGGATTCGCACACAAATGCAAAACCAACGATTTTGGTCGCCCGATCAAAAATCAAACGCGTCACATCATCTCTACCCCATGGCACTTCCATCGTCACTCCAAGGCACATTCATGCCGCTGGAACTCAACTTCCTAGCTGAAAGTGAACTTATAACCATCCTCCCCCGTTATTCAATGAAAAAATTGGAACTTATAGGTACAACCGTGCCTGCGTTAAAGGCCATGAGACGTGAGCAGGTTCCACTTTGGATAGCCTTGATATTGAAATCCCAAGACAAATGCAGCATAGTTCCACCTGACTGGTTGAACCTGACGTTTCTCAGAGAACGATATGACCAAGAGTTGAAAAACCAGCACAAGTTCAGTGATTTGCCCAACAACTGGCTCGAAGTGTCCAAGATTCTACTAACGCGAGCTCAAGACGACTTACAGGACCCACCACACCAACTCCGGTCCATCCTACAAGACTTGAGAGAAGTGCGATTGGTGAAGCTGAGAAAGGGGTTGGGAGAGTTGAACGAGTCACATCTTACCTTGACAAGGTTATCCAACATGGAGATTAATGAAATGAGACCCTTTGTGTTAACTGTCATGAACAAAATGAGACAATTGCATCAAACTACTGTGAGAGAGGATGAAGATGAAGATATAGCTTCTGATGAAGAGTAGTATAGAGGGCTAAATGAGCTATTTATTGCATTATACAACAACAGAGGTTCTTTCCCTTAAGTGTTAGAAAGTAGCTTAAGACAACAGATTGTTGTTACTTTTCCTTTAATGGTGCACTTTTCAAAATAAAGTTGATTGGTTTACGGCTACTGTGACATCCCAGGTATTCAGTTTGACTAAAGTTTGACACACTTTGGCAAAATCGAGTAAATCATTGATTTTGAAGTGGTAGTTGGAGATCCGGCCCAACGTTAATTGTGAAATCCAAGGGAAGAATAGAACCGAAAGTTGTACTGGGACCTTAGTCATCATAGAGTAATAACTGTTGTGATATTCCACAGATCATAAATGACTAAGCTAAGAAGCTGCAGCAATAATGTCTTAAGCAACATTGTCTTAACACGCACTGAGCAACTGCCATGCTTCTACCTACAGCGTTGACCTTTTGATAGAACCACCTACTGGTTCTACAGCACAGCAAAATGCAAGGTTATCCTACTGTATGCTACAGTACAGTGAAACTACAGGTTTTTCCAACGTAATCCATCTTCTGATGTTCTCAAGAGCATAGTCGAGCTGACTCAATCAGTTTGACATTTTTCACCACACTAAAACAATAGACCAGCCTCTACTTATAGAACCCCTTCAAGATCTAATCGGTGATTCATTGATAAGAACGACACTAAAGTATACATACCCACTAATGAAGTCAGACTTGTAGAAACCCAGAAAGTAGATTCCATTATCTTATGTTTGTCGCTTATCGGATTGTCGCCTTGATTCACAAACTGAAGCAAAAAGTGCGGTAAATTAACTCTCCAAACAACATGAACAAGATCAAAAGCTTGAATCGAGAGTTCATATCCAACATCAAGACACATGAGCTAGTTACCAACAACAAGAGAAACCTTATTTCATCGATTCTCAAGTCGACCACCACGAAAAGGGAGGCACGCAACTACTTGACCAAGTACCAGAGTCAGTTTGACGAGCCGGGTAACAGACCGATTGATTCGTTGGAAGTGTGCTCCAACCAAAGGGAATTGATAGTCAACCGGTTCTTGAGTGGCAAGAAGAACCCATTCACCAGTATATATAACCCCCAGGGGGAGAAAGTGGAGAGTATCCCGTTGAGAATCGCCCTCTTCAAGATAAAGTTCACAGGGATAACTGGTGAAGAGTGGGAAGGTATATCGGAGACATTGAAAAGGTTGGTGTATCTTGGGATTTCACCCGTTATAGTGCCCGACTTTGATCACTTGCCCAACCGTCGTGACTTCAAGTACAATGAGATGTATGTCACCAACAATATGACCAAGATTATGAACCACTTGGGGTTGAAGACCACGATTGCGAGGTCACTCTTCAGCAGAAGTGCGGACGACGTCGAGTGTGACGTGGAGCACGTGTTGATACCGCTCCACCAAGGCCTTATTCCAATAGTACTGCCGTTTGTGAGCTCGTTGAAGGAGCTGTACATCGAGTTTGAGTCGACCAACCTCTTGTTGAAGACGCTCGCACGTAGTTTGATGGAGCACAAGAAGTTGCTTTCTATTGAGAAGGTTGTCATGATAGACCCCATTGGAGGGATTCCCTCTGTAGAGAGGAACCAAACAAGCCATGTTTTCATCAACTTGTCGCAGGAGTACTCGGATATCGTGTCCGAGCTCTACATCGGATACATCAACCCGATTGTACGGGACTTACATTTGCAGAACCTTAGGACAATGAACGACATTTTGACGTTGATATACTCGACTCAGGGCAACGACGATGCTACTGGAATCATCACCACGCCTTTGATCACCTCTATCAACGACGACCAGCTCAACCCTCTTATCTACAACGTCTTGACGGACCGCCCAATTATCTCGTCTTCTTTGCCGTCTTCTAACTTGAGGACGCCCAAGTTGTCCACCTCTATCATTAAGAAGGGGATTGAGGTGTTTGTGGTGGACGAATCCAACGTGCCAGACTTCACACTCAAGGGTTTGTTCAGGCGCAAGGTTGTAGACCAGCAGAAATTGGTGGATGTGATCAACGATTCGTTTGGAAAACAGCTCAAGGTGGACGAGTACATTGAGCGAATCAACCAAAACTTGGCGACAGTCATCATTCTAGGCGATTACGACGGTGCGGCCATCATCACCTACGAGGGCAAGGATAGAATTCCATACTTGGACAAGTTTGCCATAGCAAAAAAGAACCAGGGCCTCCCTGGGTTGGCGGACATAGTGTTTAAGATCATACTTCAATCCCACCCGAACGAGTTGATTTGGAGATCCAGAAAGAACAACCCCGTCAACAAGTGGTACTTTGACAGGTGCTACGGGTCTTTGAGCTTGCCTGACCTGCAGTGGAAAATCTTCTACACTGGTGACACATTCAACAAGCGGTTCAACAAGGACTCCAAACGAAAGGGTGTGCCAGACATCCAGTCCAAATTGTCCCAGTACGTGGACATCTGTGAAGGCATCAAACCTTCGTTTGTTCAATGATCTTTCGAAATACTGCATTTTTCTTTAAGCAAGTTAGCTCGACTATAGTACAACTTGTCTCCAGAACGAGTCACTCTCGTTAAGATCCAAAACAACCATCGTCTGGTACTGGTCTGGTGCCGACGAACCTCGGCATCGAGTTTGTTGGGGAGGGCGCATTGGCCCACTGGTTGCAAATACCGAGCTGTGTGCAGGACCAAGCAGCTGCCAATGTGTTGGGACGCCAACCTGGCGACGTTAACCCTAGAGGTGACTTAAGATGACAGCTTCTAGAGGCGCCCGTGTAGATATACTTGATCTGGTGCTCAAACGGCTGAATTCACGCACTGTTGCTTATCCGACCAACGGCACTGACATCTTTGCACATGCAACCCACTCCAGCATCCTTTGCAAGGTAAAGTCAAATTTATTATAAACCGTGCATACCATAGCCACGTATAGTATAAACGTATTTTGCATACCATTATGCTTATCGGTTATGCATGGTACGCTGTAGCTCACTCAACATTTCTCGTGCTGGATATAAATATGCGAGAGCGCTTCTTACGGGATCGTTTTTAAAAAACCAACATGCCCGCTCAGACCCGAGTACAGTCTAGAGCCAGGAACAAAACGCCCACAGACCTGTCCAATTTCAGCCCGCCACCGCCGGCACCCAAAGTGTCCTTGTCGTACTACCACGAGCTAGATCCGTGGCAGCAAGACAACCATTACATCAAATCGGGCTATATCAAGCAGACCAACTCCTTTAAGAGGTGCTTCGAATCGTTGACCTACCTCCACAATGAAACAGTTAACGTCTACTCCCACCTTATTCCGGGGTTACTAGTGCTTTCCCTTGTCACCTTGTTCTTGAGCGGACAGCAACACCTTGAGAAATGGCACATTGTCAACTTCTACTTGTTTGGGTTTGCAGCTACCAGTGTGTTGATGCTCTCGCTGAGTTTCCACTGCATCAAGTGCCACTCGCCCCCGGTCGACAAGTTGGGCAACCAGTGCGACTACTTTGGAATAGTCATCATGATCACCTGCTCGCTCATCCTGATAGTCAACTTTGCGTACGAGGACCACCATGCGGCCCGCAATACGTTTGTCGGGATGTTCTTGCTCTTGGGCTCCATCTGTGGGACTTTGACGCTACACCCAAAATTCAGATCAAACCACTATAGACCTCTCAGAGCAACCATGTTCATAGTGTTTGGGTTGAGTGGCCTTCTACCTGTCTGGTACGCTCTCCATCATTTTGGTTTTGAGTTGACCGAAGAGAGAATTAGTTTCACATGGTTGTGTTTGGAAGGCTTATTTTACATTGGCGGTGCAGTACTCTATGCCGTCAGAATCCCAGAGAGATTCGGGGTTATTAGCGAAACCAAGGGTGTATTTGATATTTGGGGAGCCTCCCACCAGATCTTCCATGTGTGCGTGGTTATTGCTGCTTACTGCCACTGGAAAGCTTTGGTTGGGACTTGGGTTTCTATGAACATTAGAAATGGGTTATAATGAAGGTTTTATGAGTTAAATACAAATTGTGTTGTAGATTGTCATCACCTGTGATGTGATTCAAGCTCCATGTATGATCTTCTGACTATACCTGGTCCACGTATAATCTCCTTTGACTATGCTCCTGTATATTATGTCTGATTGCTAAATCACCACCTCTTACCGATATTCTTTTGAAAGTTAAGCAAACAATACTACCCACAAACCACCGTCCATATATACGGCCCAATATCCCGAAAACCAAGCTGAACGCGTCATCCTCGACTTGCAATGTGCACACTGCTAGATGGTCTCACACGAGAGATATCTTTGAAAGATGTTCACGTGATAAGAAATCAACATGGACTTAGTTGTTCTTCCTTGCCATTCCATCTGGAAGGCCACACAAGGCGGTCGAGGAACCAAACAGGATGAGTGGTTTCTCGTTTCCTTTCAAAAAGACGGTCAGGACCACTTGTGTTTTGTTGAGCATATCCTCAAGTCAATTGACTACATCAAAGAGCACGAAAACAGTACGTTGATTATCTCTGGCGGAGCCACCAAGAAAGAAGCTGGGCCCATATCAGAGGCATACTCCTACTACCAGTTATTAGTTGAGTTGGCTGGCGATGAATTTGACTCTATCAAGGACCGTGTTTGGATTGAAGAGTTTGCAAGAGATTCGTTTGAAAACGTCCTCTACCTGATCTGCCGGTACTATGAGATCCACCAGTCTTATCCAACTGGAGTGGCGGTGGTTGGTTTTGATTTCAAAAGAAGACGCTTTGTCAACAACCACTTGGAACAGGCCTTGGGTATTACCAACTTTGACTACTTGGGTAACTCTCCGCATCCTCAGAACAAGGTTGCCGAATACTATGCTGATCTCCATGCTAGTGAGTATAAGCATGCCATAGCTCACTTTGAATCCGATTGGTATGGCATTAGGTCTGCGTTGGCAGTGAAAAAGCTCTCCAGAGACCCTTTTAAGAGACACCATGGCTATTCCGTCAGTAATCCATTGTTTGCGGACTTTTTTGCTCAGCTTCACATTGGTAGTAAGCTCACAAACGAAGAGATTCGAGATTTATTTAAGATACCAAAAGTTGGCAAGAGCAATGGGGAGGGTACAGATAATAAGAGGGTTAAAACGGGAAACGAAGTTTGATCGAAGTATGACCACCGCCACTAAAAGTATTACGCCCACTAAAAGTAACAAAACCAAAAATAAAGGTTCCACTACTACACTAAAAGTTACGCTACCACTTCGAAAGCACCCATATACAGCACTACCTTGCGGTGGTTCACCGTTTAGACACCCCAAGGCTGAAATATCACCACAATTCATAATTTCCAGACTACTACCCTTGAAGGGTCCAACATTGAATTTCCATAGCTCCTTAGCGAAACACTAATACAAGAAATTTCAGACTTGACGATAATTCTAAAACTTATTAAGTATCAAGACATAACATGCCACTTGACCACTTGAACCACCCGAATACATGCTATCCTACACTTCCTCATCATGCGGATAATCCGCTTTTCTTCATTCATACAAGCTATTTAATCAGTCTAAACATGGCAAGCACCTACTTTCTCAACTCTCTTCTCTTTTGAACAGCCTTGGCCAACTTGTTCAACATCTCAACAGTGGATTCCCAAGAAACACAACCATCGGTGATGGAAACACCGTACTTCAAGTCGTTCTTGGTTTGGCCGGTAGCAGGCATACCTTGCTTACCTTCGTTGATGTTAGATTCAATCATAACACCAATGATACTTTCTTCACCCTTGGAGATTTGTTCGGCAACAGCATCCAAGACAACAGGTTGGTTTCTGTAGTCCTTTTGAGAATTGTCGTGGGAACAGTCAACCATCAACTTGATGTTTGGGTTGGTGGACTTGCTGATGGCTTCCTTGGCAGCAGCGACAGCAGCAGCGTCGTAGTTGGTAACCTTCTTACCACCTCTCAAGATAATGAAACAGTTGTCGTTACCCTTAGTAGTAGTAATAGCAGCCATACCGTTCTTGGTGACACCCATGAAGTGGTGACCCTTGGAGGAGGCTTGGACAGCGTCCAAGGCCACGGTCAACCCACCGTCGGTACCGTTCTTGAAACCAATTGGGAAGGAGAGACCAGAGGCCAACTCTCTGTGCAATTGGGATTCGGTGGTTCTGGCACCAATGGCACCGAAAGAGAGGAAGTCACTGAAGTATTGCGGAGAAATGGTGTCCAACATTTCGGAACCAATAGGCAAGCCAGCAACACCAGTCAAGTCGGCGTACAATTGACGGGAGACAGCCAACCCGGTGTTAATGTCAAAGGTGTTGTCCACGTGTGGATCGTTGATCAAACCCTTCCACCCAACGGTAGTTCTAGGCTTTTCCAAGTAGGCTCTCATGACAATGCACAAATCTTGTTCCAACTCAACAGCCAACTTCTTCAAACGGTGTGCGTACTCCATGGCGGCGTCAGTGTCGTGAATGGAACAAGGTCCGACGATAACCAAGGCTCTGTCGTCCTTACCGGTGATGATTCGGGAGGATTCGAAACGGCCTCTGATAACAACATCGAGAGAGGCAGAGGTGGCCTTGATTTGACTTTGCAACAAACTTGGAGAAATCAAAGGGTCGTAGCCCAAGATTCTGGTGTCGTCGTATTCTTCTGGAATAGGTGTGTTCATTACGATGGAAATGTCGATTATTAACTATCTGGTTTTAACAAATCTTTTATATACTCGCTCCGAAATTTTTCACTGACTCATTGGGGCAAGCGTCACAAAAAACCGGCTTTCTTGGTTGAGCAACGCTCGTGCAAGTGGACCAGCCCAACCACCGCCAGTCACTACGGGAAACTGCAAGAGACTCGGACCTTTTAATGCGGTACGTCGAGGCACCCTTCTGGCTACTACGACTTCTTGTCTGGCCTGCCTGCCATGCCTGCTGTGAGAAAAATTGCCGTTTTGGGAATCGTGTTGTTGCCTTACAGATAAGACCGACTGAAATGCAATGATAGCAGATGCGTTGCGGGGGAGACGTGTCAAGTTCGCTACTATCTCAGCTTTGAGGGCGTTGACGTCCTTTCTCAGCTTCCTTCATGGTGCCGAGGCACCACCGTTAGCCAATGGCGGACTCGGCGAAGTAAGCCAAGTCACATGTCACGTGGGGACATCGTGTACCTGCCGTACCGGCCCTTAGAAGGAGGCGCTCTGTAGAATGTTCCATACAACAATTCGAAACCATGGTGCGATTTGTAAGAGGAAGGGAATCTTTCGGAGATTGGACCAAAATCACGCAAGCAGCCTAAGGCATGTCTTCAGACCATACTATGGCACTAATGTGAGCAACAGTCGTTGCTTGTGCTCCTTGGGAGGCCAGGGCTAGAAAAATCGGTTAGGTTTGTGTATCAAATGTGAAATGGGTGTCGTCGTATCACAAAAGGTCTGCAAAGAGCTTGAAGAGAGAAGTTGACAAGGTAGAACGCCAAGAATTGCAAGAATGAAGATGGCACGATGTAAGCGGGATGCCGTAGAGCAGCTAAGGTTGTTCTCATTGCTGCAGCTTGGCTGCGAAACCTCAAGTTCCGAAACTGTAGCGAGATGAGCATCCTCGGTACAGAAAAGAAGACCCTTAAAGGGGTGTGCAAGCGTGATCCATCTTCTCAAGTGAATAGGGGTGGTTGGCACTAACTTCGACGGAGCTAAGTCCAGTTTAGGCAAGACAGATGGTGCTTTTGCAATGAGTGCTTCAGGAAACAGGTTGAGACGCATTTGCCAGAGCGGTGCACGGCTGAGGTTCCCAACACCGGGGCAGCTATGTAAATACGTTGCAGTTTGCAGAAGTCAAGCTTTTCTGGCTTTTACGACCTGGATCTTAGCGAGAAACTAGTAAGTGAAGTCACTGTACAATGCAGAGTCTCATTGCAGCATAGTTTGCAGCCGGCTGCAAATTCTTAGCCCAGAAATTTCTTTTAATTTAGCAAATTGACGGGGGAATTCTATTGCTGCTATTCATCGGCATGGTGATTTCGGCCCACTCATGACCTCCAGGTTGAGTCCATCCGCAGCATTACCTGGCCACTGTCTTGTTCACCTGTCGCATCACCACTTCAATACCTTATAAGCTTCTCTTTGCTAAACTGTACAGTAGTTACTTTTTTTCTGCCACTCACCGTCTTATATAGATCTCGTTGAGATCTGATGTTTAGCCACATGCGTAGTAAGGTTGGGAGTTGTTGCCGTATTCCGTCTTACTACCAATACCTACCAACAAGAGCGCATTACATACAACATCCAGAGCTTTCTCATCAAGTTTAGTCTAAAATTCATACCACACATGCGAAAAGTTCTTCGCACTCGCTCTTTGGGCCCTTTTTGTTTTGGCACGTTACCCACCTCTGGTACTCCATGGTGATATATTCTTCGCGCAAGTGCCATCTCAAAAACGAAAAAATCATCAACAACATGGGCAACAATAGTCTTAGTCCCAGGTCCCAATCACCTAAAAGAACATCAGGATTTGGGATATCCAACGTGTTTTCTATATTCTCCAAGTCCAAACCGCAAGAGGCAAAAGAAAACCGATTGATCAAGGAGTCGTCGCCCGATATATCAGTTGTAGTAGCTGAGGAACCGCTCATGAACGACTTTTCATCTTTGAAGAAGAAAAGAATGTCCATCCAAGGCCATCCAAGCACGGTGTCAATTCCGCGCACCTCCACCTTGGGCGACATCTATGGGGGTGTTTACAATGCCTATTATAACAACATCAAAACGTCCAAAGAAGAACTTACAAATGACCTAGAAAGAAGAATGAGCACTGTGTATGGGAACGGAATCGTCAAGTCTGGGGTAGTCACCGATCTCGCCGTTGATGAACCGGCTGCTCAGAGCTCCATCATAGGGTCTCCTATAATAAATCCTTCCGAGTCAAGTTCGGTTGGATTCGAGCATCTTTCTCCGCAGCCACAACAGCAACCTTTGAGCTTATTGCCTGTGGACGACAACCAAGACATAATAATAGAACATGATTTTGCTCCCTTGTATCAAGACGATGAAGGGAACTTGGTCAGACCACCATTTATCAACATTGACCCCAGAGAAAGGTACCACTTACTCCAACTTAAGAGATCAATCGAGGCCTCCGAAGCTTTACAGTCTAGAATTAAATACATGATTGATCCCCAAGAGACTTTCAGCATCCCTAAGTCCAAGAAAATGGTGGAAACCGGTACCCAGACCCACGATGTCGAGTATGTTGGAAACCAGTTGAGTTTTAGTAGAAAGCGCCTTGCCATAGAACAAAAGGCAGTGGCACCAAAAAAGAAGAGAAAGACATTTTGCGGGGAATTCTATTATGAGGTTGAGTCTGAGACTGAAAAGAACAAATTGAATGGTTATTTGGGTAATGTATCTAAGCCAGCGTTCAAAAAGGCCCCATTAGAGGCTGACAATAGTGACGATCAAATCGATACCCAATTTGGTGGCCAATCTAAAAAGAGGTTCCATGACTCTACTGTGTCGAAGTTGAACGTTACATTGGACAGCTCATACCTTAAGAAGTCGGAAGATTTGAACAGCAATGATCTCACTGCTAAGAAAAACGGAACAGGCCCTTCAAGCGGGTTCCAATTTAATATCAACAAGACTGAAATCAAATCAATAATAGAGGATAAGCTGGACAAGAATGGAGCTAATCCAGAACAGGCCAAGCCACCAAGTTCTGAAGCGAAGGCTCCTCTGTTCTCGTTTGGGAAGAAAGATGAATCCACAAGCGACCCACCTCCAACCTTATCCTTTGACAAGAAAGAAGGGCCTCAAGCACCAGCGTTCTCGTTTGGAAAGAAAGACAACACCACTAGTACGCCAGCACCAGCATTCTCATTTGGAAAGAAGGATGACAAGAAAGAAGGAGCTCAAGCACCAGCATTCTCATTTGGAAAGAAAGAAGAAGCCATTATACCAGCACCATCAAGCTCATTTGGAACCAAGAAAGAAACGTCAGCACCAGCTCCAAGTACCACCGACAAAGCACCTACCTTTTCATTTGGCAAATCAGAGGAACCTTCAAAGCCATCGAGCACATTTTCTTTTGGTAAGAAGGATAAAGCATCTAGCGTTCCAGCACCATCATTCTCATTTGGCAAGACTCATCCTCCATCTTTATCACTTGATAAGAAGTACGACACAACAAGTACTGGTGGTGCTGCTCGAGCTTTTGAGTTTGGTAAGAAAGCTGACAAAGAAGGCTCATCTACTCCAGCACCCGGCTTTTCGTTTGGAAAGTCAAGTGAGTCCAAGGAATCGTCTATTTCCACTCCAGCATTCTCATTTGGAAAGAAAGACGAAAAGGAAACCAGCACCACTCCAACTTTTTCCTTTGGTAAAAAGGACGACAAGCCTGCGAGCGGAACCGCACCAGCATTTTCATTTGGCAAGGCTGATTCCTCAAACACTCCAGCATTTACTTTTGGGACGAAAGACGAGCCCAGTACTATTGGCGAGGTAGCAAAGGAAGATAGCAAGACTGCGGCAGCAGCACCCACCTTCAGCTTTGGCAAGAAGGACGAAACTTCCAGCGGTTCTGCACCAACATTAACATTTGGCAAGAAAGACGAAACTTCCAGCGGATCTGCACCAGCGTTTACATTTGGCAAGAAGGAGGATTCCACGGGGGCCACAGGAGCTGTGTCTACACCAACTACATCGACCTTTTCATTTGGAGGCAAGCCATCCGACAAGGAAAAGACTTCATCGCCAGCACCAGCGTTCACATTTGGCAAGAAACCAGAGGGTAGTGGCTCGAAATCAGAAGACGCGAATGCAGCTGCGCCAATCTTTTCGTTTGCAAACAAAGATAAAGAAGCATCTGGCACCCCTGCACCAGCGTTTTCGTTTGGAAATAAATCAGGCAAGGAATCATCGACTACTCCTGCACCTTCGTTCTCGTTTGGCAAGAAGGACGAAAAAGATGGTTCCAGCACTCCTACACAAACTACCGGTGCTCCTACATTTGCGTTTGGCAAGACAGAGGGAGAAGTAAAGCCTACATTTGCTCTTGGAAACAAAGAGGGAACGCCCGCCGGAACCACACCCTTCCAGTTCGGCAAGAAGGAAGAGGCACCCAACAACGCAGCTGGATTTGGAGGAGCCTCCGCAACTGCACAATCAGAAGATAAGGAAGAGTCTGAACGGAAGAGGAAGCAACCCTTCACGTTTGGAGGAAGTCAGACGAGCACGCAGAATTTCAACTCCGCAGGCAACGGCACCCCGAAGCCTGCGTTTTCGTTTGGACAAGAAACAAAGAGCAACGACGCCGGGAATGGGTTCTCCTTCACGCCAAAGTCAGAGAGCAAGGGGTTCCAATTTGCTCCGGGGATTGCTGCACCAGCTGCTGGAGGTGCCAACGCCAACGGCTTTGCATTTGCAAAGGGCAGTACACCAACGAGCACACCTGCACCAGTAGGATTTCAGTTTGGCGGTGCGTCTGCAGGGTCCAGGTCCAATACCCCATTTCAGCAAACCACGAGAGGGTTTGGGTTTGGTGGTCAGAGTGGCCAGGGAGCGCCCAGCGGTGGATTTGGCGGTCAGAACAGCCAGGGAGGGACTGGTGGTGGATTTGGCGGTCAGAGTGGAGCGCAAAGTGGACAGATTGGCCAGAGTGCAAGTCAGAGTGGACAGATCGGGCAAAGTGGTGGATTTGGCAGCAGCCAAGGCAGCGCCTTTGGAGGTAGTGGACAGAACAGTGGTTTCGCTGGTGGTAGTCAAAACAGCGGATTTGGAGGATTTGGCAATGCTCCAGGCACTCAAGGTGGGTTTGGCCAAACAGGTAGTGGTGGTTTTGGAGGCAGTGGAGGCAGCAACAGCACCGGGTTCTCGTTCGGAACAAGCGAAGGGTCGAACGTATTTGGGAAGCCTCAAACTCCATTCAACGCGAACGGTACGGCAATGAACAATACCGGGGCCAGCAATAATGGGTTCAATTTTAACACTCCATCGAGTGCCCCACAATTCAATTTCACGGGCTCCAAGGAGAGCACGCCCGATCCTTCGAGCATCTTTGGAGCAGCAAGCACCAACGGAGGCTCTGCGTCAGCACCGGCGCCAGCATTCGGCACTACCCCTACTCCTCCAGTCGCGCGCCGGATCCTTCAACCAAGACCTCGCCGTAGATAACACCGCTGCTGCACATTACTTTTTATTTTTTTTTTCGTCCTGCGCACCGACTTTCATAACCCTGTGATAATCTCCATTTCCCCATACATCCCTGACGCACAGCGAGGTGATAACAAGAAGTGGGGACCTTTCGTGGATGAGAGTGCAACCGCGACATGTGACTTCACCGGCTCCATCTGCATGCTGCCGCTTCTCACTTGATCTCATCAGAGAAGACATACCGATCGACTTGGACTTGGCCCCTTCCCATCGGCACTCGTCTACTACAACACCGCTTGCTATCCCCCGCACAAACACATAGTTATGTATATCTGTATAATAATAACCACTTGTAAAGTTAGATTTTGGGCTGTATAGGCATCCCTTTTGCCCAGTTGCTTTTCTATTTTTGCCAACAATTTCCGACTTTGGTTTGGCACATGAAATCAAAGTGTAATTAGAAGGATTCCTTTTTAGGAAATGAAGAAAGCTGAGACAGTCCCCACTTTTGCGTGGAATATATATTTGCTTTAGTTCCACGCGATTGAAAAAAAAAAGCAGGGAACAAGAGAATTCTACTCCTTTTAGTTTGAGATAATGCCATCGAGAGACCAGGTTAACTACCGTCCGGGACGGATTCAATCGATCAATGCGGAACAAGAGATTGCGCTCAAGCAGACGTGGGCATATTTGTTGAAGTTCTGGGGCTACAAGGTGAATATTCCTCTGGATGAATTGCAGTACGCACAATGTTTCATTCCGTCGACGCTGACTGTGCACTACGAGCCCAACAATGTTGGTGCTCCTTCGGGGTATCTTTCGCGTACTGCGACCCGTACGTCGATCGGATCGGGCAACTCCAACAAGACGGGAGCGTCGCTGGCCTCCAAGTCGAAGCGTGGGTTGTTTGGCCGTTCCAAGCAACAGGCCCCCACCACGGTGTCTGCGCCCGCCGATTCAAAGAGAATGTTGCAGATCCAGTCACAAAGTTCCATGGAGCGCTACTCGCCTGTCCAGCACCCCTCTGACGAGGTCTTGTACGTGTACTCCAACTACTACAACCAGATTTTGAGCGGCAGCTCGGCCTCCGCCTCCTCCGCCGGCTACGATGACTACGATGACGACGACACCCTGTCCATCGACTCCTTTGTCACCGCCCAGACCACCATCGCCTACCCACAGCGCTTTATCACCAACAACAAGCCTCACAAGAGCCGTATCTCCAAGCCAAACGGCAACTATGGCCGGCAGGCCGCCCCGGCTGCCTCCTCCGGAGCACTCAGAGCAAGAGGTAGCTACACAGTGACCCCAGAAACCCACATCACCACCTTCTCAGACAAGTACACTCCTAAGGACATCCACCAATCCTTGTGGACATCCACCAGAAACGACTTGGTCGACAATTTCTTCTTGAGATTCGTCAGAGCACGTAAGTGGGTTCCTGAAAACGCCTTCGCTATGATGTTGAAGTCGCTCCACTGGAGAACCAACGAATGTTCTCCCAACGAATGGCTCAACGAAGCAGACGCAACATCCTACGTCAACGGAACCAACAAGGGGTTCATCAAGAACTTCACCACCGAAAAGAGTTGGATCGCAGGTCACGATAAAAACAACAACCCTTTGTTCTTCTTTATTGCCAGAAAGCACTTTGGTTCAGACTCGCCTATCGAGGAGACCCAGAGATTCTCTGTCTTCAGTATTGAATCCACTAGACTCTTCTTGAGAGATGTCAACGAGTCCGTTGACTGCTGCTCCGTTGTTTTCGATTTGACTGGTTTCTCTTTGAAAAACGCAGACTACCACGCAATCAAGTTTTTGGCAGACTGTTTCGAAGCTCACTACCCCGAGTGTCTTGGTGTCATTTTGATCTTCAACGCTCCTTGGATCTTCTCCACCGTTTGGAACGTCATCAAGGGCTGGTTGGACCCTGTCGTCGCTTCCAAGATCCACTTTGTCAAGAACTTCAAGGAGTTGAGTGCCTTTGTTGAGCCTCGCTTTATCCCAGAAGACTTGGGTGGGCAAGCAGGTGCTGACAGCACATACCGTCCTCCCCAACGTTCCGACGTCAGACCCCCAAGACAAAAGGATGACACCTACTACAGACTCATCCAGGAACGTGACCATTTGTTCTTGCGTTTCATCGAAACAACCATTAAGTGGATCGAAGCTACCAGTCCTATGGTCAGCGACAACTATTTGCAAGACAAGATTGATCTTAACATCCAGTTAAGTTACAACGCAATCAAGATTGATCCATACGTTAGATGCAGGGGTATGTACGATAGAAATAATAGTTTAACAGTTAGAAATTAGGACATTATGAATAAATGGGTATTTATAACACCTTGTGGTGATCAGAGTGGCTGTAGCTTGTGGTGATTAGAAATCGCTGTAGGGCTGTAAATCTGGCACATCTGGCAAATCTAGCGTTCTCGTGGTTGTCTTGCCCCGCTGTTGCGTTTAGTCGCACCTTACCTGCCTTCCATACCGGGAGCTTACTGCTTTAGGAAATTCCTTAGAACGCATGCCTCATCCTCAAGATGGAGTTTCAGGAGCCGAAGCTGACGAACGTGTCCATCCGGCGTCCCACTCTCAAATGGCTCGAACTTACTTGGGGCTGTCCTTCTCGCGGGCGGAGACTTGGCCAATACATCCCTTCGCAATCGTAATTGTGGGGCACGGCAATGGTTACGTGGAGACTGCCCAAACTTTAGTCTTGCTGAAAAAAGGGGAAATTGGTTGAAAGGAACTACCGTGGACTATTTCGGCCATCTGTGAAATAGCTATTGACTAAATAGGAATGCTGTGGTTCTGACGCTGGTTCCGAGCTGGTGCTCCCCGCGTCACGTGTGAATGACATCACTTGTAAATCACGGGATACGTGTAACGTGTCAAAACGCTAGTAGAAGCGGCCGCTCACGTGCAGACAACAAAAAGTAACTATCAACTATCCACAACATGTCCCGTCGCTCAGGCAGAAGAGGATTCAATAACTACGGGGACGGGCAGTCACTGCTTGACGACCGAGACCAGAACGAGGAAGAAATCGAAGAAGAAGACGTGGTGCAGGGCGATGATGAAGAGGAAGACGATGACGAACAGGAAGTAACGCGGTGTGTGTGTCTTAACGACGAGTTGCAAGCAAGCCAGGTCATCCCTTCACTTCTGGAGGTCTTGCAGAAGGAATACCACATCAAGATAGATCAAGGATTGTTTATTCAGTGTGACAAGTGCTCTGTGTGGCAACACGGTTACTGTGTGGGGCTCTTCACCAATGACGAGGTCCCCGACAAGTACTGGTGTGAGCTCTGTAAAAGTGAATTACATGTGTTGTTGTATGACAACCAAGAGGTTGTCAGAACCCTCTATAAGCCTGTGAATGAAAAGAGAAAGAAATTGACTATCGAAGACTTGGCTGCTGGCCAACTGGTGACCCCAAACGGTTCCTCCAAGAACAATAGATCCAGAACTGCCAAGAAGACCGAGAAACCTCCTAGGAAAGAAAGAAGACATTATGATTTCGATGAGCAGCTACAAAAGGCTCTTAGAGAAAGCGCAAGAGAATCAGGTATTCTGTTGGAAGAGAGTAAGTTGAAGGCAGAAAAGCAAGAACAACAGCCAGCTGTCATTGAAGAAAATGAGGAAGACCCCGGCAATCTCAGCATTGATTCGAGCTCCTCTAAAAGAAAATTAAGATCCGGTGAAGAGTCAGACGAAACTGCCTCCTCCAAAAAGCAAAAGGTCGAAGAGTCCGAACCTGACAAATCTAACATTGAGGAAGAGACCGAAGACAAGGAAGCAAAGCGTGGAAAACCAAAACCCAGAGCTTCGCGGACCAAAAAGAAGCCTACTCCTACATTACATGACAATCTGAATGACAAATCAAATAATCAGCCCAACCTGTCCACAGACCCTACTCTTTCAAAGGAACAACTCATAGTGCAGGCCCTGAGACCAAGATACGTCAGCGACAAGTCCTCCATATACGAGCTTAGAAAGAGAACAGGGGCCATTTTGGAGTGGTTGGGAAGATCCCAGATTGAGTTGGAGGAAGAAAAGTTGAACAAACTAGAGTTATTCAATTTCAAAGAGGAATCTTCCAACGATGAAGATAGTGTAAAGTTGTTGGAGAATTATAATGAGAATTTGAAGTTGATGGAAGTACTCACAGAGCAGATTTTAAACTGGGAACAGAAGTTTGGAAAGTATGCTCCGTGAGCATGAAGAAGAGCTTACTTCATTTGACTCGATGTCAACCAGTTGGAGAGGGATGTCAACCAGTTGGAGAGGGTAATTGAACTTTTTCCAAAGTCCTACCTAATGAGCACACTCTTAATCATAATAGAGCCATAATAGTTGGGAAGGACCGCTTAGTTGCAATACATCTATCACATAGTGATTCATGTTCACCTCACTCTATTTGTTCACCTGCTTACGGTTAGAAACACCAATTGTCACACCACCTCCTTGAAACAAATTGTTGATCTGTAATGTCACCGACACTGTGGACTACCGTCCTCCCGAGTTGTGTTTTTCAAACACATCTTTCGCATGCATAAGAGCGCTTTGCTCTTTTCGCAGCTAAACTGTGCAACAATTTTGCACAACAAGCCACTGTTGACCAGAACGTGGAGCTCCAAATGAATTCGAATTCAGTTCACAATCAACATTTGCACACCTTCGCACACCTTTCAATACTGACTAGAGAATTGGCAAGTTTGACTTTTGCCACTTCCATGTAAAATAATTGACTTTCTAGAACTGTATTGTAGCACAGAAATGATTCGCATACAATGAGCAAGAGATTGTAGTGTGCCTATTACGAGGTGTAAGAGGTGTAACTTTACCGGAAGTGGTGAACCTTTACAAGATGAAAGTGGTGGACCTTTATAAGACGTAAATGGAGGGCACTTTACGAGATTAGCATAGTATACTCCGTCTTCTCAAACACACCCCACCTGTACTCTACACTACAAGATTCATCTCAATTAATGATCGCCATAAAATACACACTTATTCTAAAACCCTCTCTGTGACAATGTCCAAGAACTTCTTAGAGTTGAGGACCCCGTCCCCACCAATCAAAAGATTCACTTTCTCATTGACTTGGTTCATTTCATGCACCAACCTCACTTCCTCGTAGGTCACACCACCCTTTATGTAGACAATTATGTCCTGGACACCACCGCTGTTTCCACCATACTGCAGTGAGACCACGTTCGGGATCATTTCCTCGAGATTTGCGTCGTGCCCATTGATCACTTGAGTGAGAATGTACTCAAGCTTAGGTCTATACTGCAAATACACGTTGTCGTTCTTGTGGTCATCACCGCCGATGTTGAATAAGGAATTAAACTTGTCCTTGTTAAAGATGTCACCCAAGTTTGGGCTGGTTTCCTTGCTGAACTTATCGCTGACCTGAGGAGTCTTCATGATTTTATAGAGACGAGGGAACTTATTCAAAAGCTCCAACTGCGACAAGGTAGGCTGCACGGAAGAGAACTGCGAGTTGTTCAACTTTTGGATGAACTTGCCGATTTCCCCAGAGTTGGGGTATTTCAATGAATAGATCAAAATCAACCTGATCTTGTTCAGTATTGGGATTTTTACATTCTCAAGAACGTCATTGATCTTCAGGTTCAATACACCCTGTGAATCTGTGTCGCAAGCCAAGGACTGCTCGAGCTCACCTATGTTCCACAAATCGTTCTTCAGGATTTCTTCGTCCAATCTGGTGATCAAGTTGAGATGTTTTAAGATATTGTTGGAGAGTTTCTTGAATTCCGGGAACTTGGTCAAAATCTTCTTCAATTCTGTCAAATCCTTTATGTTGTCGATACTGGACTGCTTTGTTTGCACTTTATACTTTTCAACGTGTCTCTGGAACTTCTCTGTCAAGTCACCGTAGTTGAGGTATAAGGACTCGTTGTAGAACTTGTCGCCAGCGTCCGACAAAACAATGGTTTCGTCCTGGACCTTGACGATATTCTTGGAAATGCCTATGAATTCGTGAATCATGGACTGGTAGGTCCATGGGGTCATTAAGGGAGTTAATGGGTCGAAGCTTCTGTCCAACAACACCAAAATCGGAGCTGCATCCAGTTTGGAGTTCAAATCCTCAAACAAGTTGTTGTTAGAATTAAGGTTGATGTTGTATAGGATTTCAGAAGCCAATCTTTTGTTGGAAGGTTGGAACTTGATGACAGGGCACTTTTTGATGGAGAGGAGCAAACTCTGCAAGTTCTGGCACTCATCTATGGTTTCTTTGGATTCTGTAATAAACAAGCTGTCATTCAATATGAGGTAGTCTTGGAACAATTCGATTACGCTAGTGACGACTTCGTACTGGTCAGCCTCCGCCAATTTCTCGAGCTGGGTCTTATTTATAAGGTTGTTCAAGTAAAGCTGGTATGAGTTGTAATGTGGGTTTCTCAATTCTTCAACTAAGTGGTTGATGGACTCCCTGGTTGGTTTGAGGTAGATTATGCAATCCAAATGCTTCATTGCGTTCAAGGTCGCTTGGTTTTCAATGGTCTCCACAAGTATGACATCGTTGGCAAGCAACTGTGATTGCGTGTACGAAAGGGATATTATTGGTGTAGTGTTCTTATCAACCAAAAGAACTTTCGATTGAGTCGACGACTCGGTGAATACATGCGGAGGAAAGAGCTTTTGGAAGTATGTTTCGCTTACTTTCGATAGGTTAAGTGTCATGTGGCAAAAAGTGTATAGTTGATTTGTTTGTGCGAGGGTTTATATAATTAGCTCGCTAAGTGGGCGCGATGGAGCGCTAATCAAAATGGCCCAGGGAGTCCAGTAAGGAACAGCCCCGGAGAGCGCGCTACTAGGTGAATTTTAGCGAAGGTCTCACGGCGAGCACCGTTACTCCCAGTGTGCGACAACAGCGAGAGCTCGCAATCTCTCCAACTCTAGCGACTGCTTGCTCTCCAATACTAGCGACAGCTTGCATCTCTCCAACTCAAATACTACAAAATGCTATTGATTTGGCATACTACAAAATGCATGCTATATGAATGTATGCTAGAAAATGTAAAATGCTATTATGAATTGACTATTTATTTGTATACTACTGTTGCTAGTGAGTCTAATCTAGTGACCAATTCCAGATTGGCCATCAAAGATAAGTCAACAAAGTTAACCGTCTAAGATGGAGCCATCAATGATAACCAAGTCCAGCTGATTGTGCCGATGTAAATCACTACTTCCATTATAAGTTAACTGCCCTCATCAACTAAACAGTTCAAGTTGTCGATAAAACTACCAATCAAATACTCTAAACTGTCCAATTTTGTGAAGGCACTCACCAACACCGGATCTGGGGTAGACACCTCGATCTTCTTGTTGACCATAACTACCACGCCGTCGTATGTAACACATTTAGTGATGTAGTCGACAGGCTGCCACTTTGGTCTTGTCAAGTGGCTGATAACACTGGAAAACAAGTCTGGGGTAGACTCCTTGGTCAACTCCTTCAAGCGGTCCTCGATCTCGTTGACATTGAGGGGAGCAATAGGCAGAGCCCTGCCCGACATGGTGCTGTGGCTGCTGGGCAACTTCATTTCGTCTCTAATTCTGTCGATGTAGCTCTTGCCGCTCTGGTCGATGGTTCCCCATGGAGCTTCTGAGACCTTCAACAAATGCTTGAGGTCTATGCAGAGCTCGGCCTGGTTGATGTACAAGTCGATGGCGATGTTGGACAATTCCGGCTCAAAGGAGTCCTGGGGAGTGACATTGCTTGGAAACACCAATTGTGGATCTGTGGGCAATTGCAAACTGCTCTTGGCTGTAGCGATATCGTCCAAAATGTCGTGGAGGGTGGAGCAGAAGTAGTCTGCCTTGAGGTCTGGGATCTTTTCCGACTCCTCCTTGAGGCTGTTGAGGGTTGTAACAGCACTGTCGATAGACTTCTTGGCGACAATGATCTGGTTCAACAAGACGGGCTGCTTCATGACCAACTTGTTCAAGATCTTGTTGAAGTTGTGCTCCTTCAAGTGCACAGAGAGCTGTGTGATGTAGGCGCCGTCGCGGACGAGAATTCCCTTCAATGCCTCCGACTTGGTGGAGCTGACCGGCAATTTGATTGGCGGGCCCCTTTCAATCCGGTTCTTGGGGTCGGGATGCTGGGGAGAGTTGTAGAGTAACAAGTTGGAACACATGCCCAAGGTCTCGATAATCTGGTCAAACTCAGGCAAAACGATCGAGCCCATGTACCACCGCAACTCGCGCAGCGTGGTATCCAGCTGGATCCGCGAGATGTGCTCGCCTAGCCGTTGGTCGTACTCCGTCATTGGGGACAATAACTACCGGAAGTAAATATGAGTGTGAAGAGCGTGCCCCAACCACTTTTCGCTCCCAGGCCTCGCCGCTCACTTTTCCTTTATATAAATCAAAATCCTGTTTCGAAAAACCTGTGTATATACACTCGACTGTGCAGGAAGGAACCTAGTTACCTGTGCCCCCAGATAGTAGAGAAAGCAGCGACAGATGGCCAACTCCAATATATTGAACGAACGAAGTGGCAATGCAGGCGATGGAAGCAACCAGCAGAGCGGCCACGAGTACGACACGGGCTCTGCAGGAGGGAACGGGGCCGTGTACGCTGGAGGGCTTGGAGATGACACCAACCAGTTCCACAGCCACCACCACACCAACAGCTATGCGAGTACAGCAGCCCAGGCCGCAGCGGAGAGACAACACAGGGCCGAATTGCAGCGCAGACAGCAGCAATTGCAGCAGCAGGAGTTGCACCAGCAGCAACAATTGCAGCAGTACCAGCAGGCACACCAGCAGGCACAGCAGGCACAGCACCAGCAGCACCAGCAGCAGATCCACTTGCACCTCCAGGCCCAGCAGCTCCACCAGCAGCAGCTCCAGCACCAATCGCAGCAGCAGGGGCAGCTTCCTATGATCCCCCCCTCCCCACCCTCGCACCCAGACCACCAGTTGGACGAAGAATACACCACCGGAGGGTTGCTCACGTCCAAGTACATAGAAAACGAAATCATAAAAACCTTCCCGAGCAAGCAGTACCTCGTCAAGTACGTCAAGGATGTGCTTTCCATTGAGGAGCGCTGCAAGATTGTCATCAACTCGTCCAAGCCCAAGGCCGTCTATTTCCAGTGCGAGCGCTCCGGCAGCTTCAGGACCACAGTCAAGGACGCTACAAAGAGACAGAGGGTGGCCTATACTAAGAGAAACAAGTGCGGTTTCCGCTTGGTGGCCAACTTGTATCCAAGTGAAAAGGACAAGAAGCGCATCAAGCGCGATGTGGACGACAAGACAGGTGAGTTGGGCTCCGACCCCATGCTGGGTGAAATGTGGATATTGCGTATGATCGAGCCCATCCACAACCACCCTCCAGAGCCCTACAGCTCCAAAAAGAGAAAGCTGAAGCTGAGAACGTTGGTCGAGAAGCCGCTCCACAGAAACGTAGGCTTGACAAACGGTTTGGTGGGTGCCAACGGTATGCCGTCCAACAACGGCGGTGGATCTGTGGGCGACTCGCAGTCCGTCGCAGCGGCCGCTGCCGTCGCCGCCGCCGCCGCCCAGCTGCAACCTCCCTTCAACGACATGGTGCACTTGGCCCACCAGCAGTTGCACCCGCACCACCAGCAGCTGCAGCTGCTCCACCACGGCCTCCACGACGAACACACCCCGTCCGTCCAGGAGGCGGCAGTAATCGCCGCCATGGAGGCCACCCCAGGAACGTCCAGAATGCAAAACCCTCCGGTCGACCCAAACATCGACCCCACAGTCGACCCAACCGTCCTGGCCCACGACCACGCACACTTCAGACAATTGCACATAAGAAAATAACTTCTGTTACTGTTTAGCTTTATTTCGCTCCTTGTTTTATATAGTATATGTTTCACATTGGCTGTAGAGTGGTCGCTTTCACTTTCTTCATATAGTGTTTCTTTTAAGTGTTGTACTGCTAAAGTGCATTTCCGTATAAGGTGCATATCGTTTGTGTTCTGCGTGTGAGATTATCATGCTAATACCGAGTACTAAAGAGAAGTGATAAGAACCCAGTGAAACACCTACATACAAAGGCGTGCATGTATCGGCACTACCCTGTAGTATTGAATCTGGTGCAACCTTAAAAGTACGCGCAGCTACCTCTGTCACCTCTTATCTATGGTCAGTGAATTATTTGGCTATGAGTCAGCCGTGAATGTGAAAATCGGGTCACGGAGAGGACGAAGAAGACGTGTTTGCCACCATGGAATCACTCAGAAAACACCACCGCCATCATACGCAGGGGCCGGTAGTTAGTGTATGGCGGTCAGAAGTGTATTTTCCAGCTCCAAAGCACCCTTTTTCACGGGCTTCGTTGGCCCTCTATAAAGCCTTTGTTTACGACACGCACTTTTCACACGACCTCTTCGATTTTTTTTACTCACAACCTGCCCCCAGCAAATTCACCAAACAGGCAGACAGTGTATGCTTAAAAAGCCATTGACTTTTTATCTGAAACGTATAATGTCTACATCACATCATGGCTGGACCGCATCCAAGGTCAGAACCACCTTTTTAGACTATTTCAAGAGCAAGGAGCACACGTTTGTTCCTTCCTCCAGTGTTGTTCCTCACAATGATCCCACCCTTTTGTTTGCCAACGCCGGGATGAACCAGTACAAGCCCATTTTCTTGGGTACCGTTGACCCGCTGTCGGAGTTTGCCACCTTGAAGAGAGCCGCTAACTCTCAAAAGTGTATCAGAGCCGGTGGTAAGCACAACGACTTGGAGGACGTGGGTAGAGACTCTTACCACCACACCTTTTTCGAGATGTTGGGTAACTGGTCCTTTGGCAACTACTTCAAGAAGGAGGCCATTGCCTGGTCCTGGGAGTTGTTGACCAAGGTCTACGGCTTGGATAAGGACAGATTGTACGTCACCTACTTTGGTGGGGACAAGAAGCAAGGCTTGGAGCCCGACTTGGAGGCCAAGGAGCTCTGGCGCGCGGTCGGGGTCGCCGACGACCACATCCTCCCCGGTGACGCTAAGGATAATTTCTGGGAAATGGGTGACCAGGGTCCCTGTGGGCCCTGTTCGGAGATCCACTACGACAGAATTGGTGGCAGAAACGCTGCCAGCTTGGTCAACATGGACGACCCCAACGTCTTGGAGGTCTGGAACCTTGTCTTTATGCAATTCAACAGAGAACCAGATGCATCTTTGAGACCTTTGCCTGCCAAGCACATCGACACTGGTATGGGTTTCGAGAGATTGGTGTCTATTTTGCAAAACAAGTACTCCAACTACGACACCGACGTGTTCCAGCCTATCTTTGACAAGATCAGAGAAATCACCGGTGTCAGGCCATACGCCGGAAAGTTTGGCGACGAAGACGTGGACGGTATCGACACCGCCTACAGAGTCATTGCCGACCACGTCAGAACCTTGACCTTTGCTATCTGTGACGGTGGTGTTCCTAACAACGAAGGTAGAGGTTATGTTTTGAGAAGAATCTTGAGAAGAGGTGCCCGTTACGTCAGAAAGTACGCCAACTACCCTATTGGCTCCTTCTTCCTGCAGTTGGTGGACGTTGTGATTGAAAACAACAAGGAAATCTTCCCTGAAATCGTCAAAGGAGCCACCGACTTAAAGGAAATCTTGAACGAAGAAGAGTTGAGTTTCGCCAAGACCTTGGACAGAGGTGAGAAGTTGTTTGAACAGTACGCCATCATCGCCTCCAAGACCCCAGAGCAAACCTTGTCAGGTAAGGACGTCTGGAGATTGTACGACACCTACGGTTTCCCTGTAGACTTGACGAGATTGATGGCCGAGGAAGCTGGGTTGAAGATTGACGAGCGTGGCTTTGAAAAGGCCAGAGAAGAGTCCAAGGAAGCCTCCAAGGCCGGAGGTAAAGGTGCAGGAGTTCAGTTGGTCAAGTTGGACGTGCACGCCTTGTCTGAGTTGGACTCCAACACCGCTGTTCCAAAGACCGACGACTCGTTCAAGTACGGCCTCGAAAACACCAAGTCCAAGATTGTTGCCATCTACGACGGTTCTGGCTTTGTCGAGGATATTTCCGACGCATCCAAGCAGGTTGGGATCCTCTTGGACAGAACTCCCTTCTACGCTGAGCAGGGTGGTCAGGAATTCGACACCGGGAAGTTGGTCATTGACGGCAAGGCCGAGTTCAACGTTGCCAACGTCCAGGTCTACGCCGGGTACGTGTTGCACACGGGTTACTTGGCCGAAGGCTCGCTCAGTGTCCACGATGACGTCATAGCCACCTACGACGAGTTGAGAAGATGGCCCATCAGAAACAACCACACCGGTACCCACATCTTGAACTACGGGTTGAGAGAAGTGCTCGGTGACTCGGTTGACCAGAAGGGTTCGCTTGTTGCTGAGGAAAAGTTGAGATTTGACTTTTCACACAAGCAGGCGCTCAAGCCCGAGGAAATCGCAAAGGTCGAGCAGTACTCCAACGAGTACATCAAGGCCAACAAGCAGGTCTACTCCAAGGAGGTTGCCTTGGCCACCGCCAGAAACATCCAAGGCTTGAGAGCTGTCTTTGGTGAAACATACCCAGACCCAGTCAGAGTCGTCTCCATTGGTGTTCCAGTCGAAGACTTGGTTGCTAACCCAGACAACGAGGAGTGGCTCAAGGTTTCCGTCGAGTTCTGTGGTGGTACCCATGTCGCTAAGACCGGTGAAATCAAGGACTTGGTCATTATCGAGGAATCCGGTATTGCCAAGGGTATCAGAAGAATTGTTGCCGTCACCGGTAACGATGCGCACGAAGTGCAGAGAATCGCCAGGGACTTTGGTGCTGACATTGATGTTGCTGACAAGTTGCCATTTGGCGCTGCCAAGGAAATCAGGGCCAAGGAGTTGGGTGTCGCCTTGAAGCAGTTGTCCATCTCGGTCTTGGACAAGTACAAGTTGACCGAAAAGTTCAACAAGTTAGACAAGTCCATCAAGGACCAAGTCAAGGCCATCCAAAAGGAAGAAACCAAGAAGACCTTGGACGTTGTTAACGGGTGGTTGAACGACAAAGAAAAGCCTGCAGGCGCTTTCTTGGTCAGCCACGTTCCTATCAACGCCAACGCAAAGGCCATCACCGAGGCCATCAACTTGATCAAGAAGTCCCACAAGACAAAGTCCATCTACTTGATCACCGGTACCTCAGACAAGGTTGCACACGGTTGTTTCATTTCTGACGAAGCCATTGCCAAGGGTGTCAATGCCACTGAGTTGGCTCAAGCTGTCAGTGCCAAGATCGGTGGTAAGGCCGGTGGTAAGGGTAACATTGTCCAAGGTATGGGTGATAAGCCAGAAGGCATTACTGCTGCTGTCGATGATGTTACCAAGTTACTCTCTGAAAAGTTGTAATGACTATGTAGACGATAATATATGTATTTAATAATGTGAGTAGGGAGAAGTATTGGATTTAGCTGCGGTTTGAGGTACCACTGTTGACAATGCCTTCTAGTAGTCAGATCATCAGATTGTTTTAGCTGGACTTCACGTGGAGTGTGGTGACGGAGTAAACTTGGTAGCTATTGCATCATTGGGGATTAACCGGGGGTAAGTAGAGTGGTTTGCTTGGTGGTGCTGTTCGTACATTAATGGAAAGTAGGATGCTTGCTGGTACGCTGTTGTTCACTCAACTGCCACATAGACCCAGACCGTATTCACAGTAATTTTTCAAGTGGCTATCGGGTGGTGAACCCCAGAGGTTTAACTGCTCTCTCAGTGGACTACCACTTACATACAGGCCCTTTTACAGGTACTACCATTTAGAACTGGCTCTTCAGTGGTACTACCATTTAGAATTGGCACGTCAGCGGTGCTGCCGTAGAACTGGCTCTTCAGTGGTGCTGCCTTAGAATGGCTCTTCAGTGGTACTACCAGTTAAAATTGGCACTTTGAGCGGTACTACCAGTTTCAATTTGCCCTTTTACTGGTACTACCACTTACAATTGGCTCTTCAGTGGTACTCCTAAGAATTCTCATGCAGGCCGCTTACAAAATCCCGTCATTATCATGAATATTTCATTTCCTGTCCACTGCTTACTCTTTACAAACAGTAGTCCCAGCTATGGAGAATCTGGAGGAGATCTGGAAAGAGTCTCTTCTTCGTCCTTGTTGATCTCTACAGCTCCACCACCCACACTGCTGACAATGTCAGCCACCAATGAGTTTAACGCATCGGTAGTAACCTTTTTCAGGTCCACAATGATGCTGACGGTGTTTACGCCCCACCCAACATGGGGGTAGCTACCTAATTTGACCACGCCCTTTTCGTACTTTGCGTCCACCTGTTTTTGCAACCCGGTCAAGTATGGCGCAAACTGCGACTCGCTGGATCTGGTCTTGACAAAGCGTCTTTCCAAGACCACGCCGTCGTCGACAACCCTCAGGCTGATATAGGGCTGGAAGTCTTCCAACAAGCCGGTGAACATGCCTGGGATGCCTGGTAGTACGTAGACCTGCTGGTTAATGCCGACAATCGGGAACCAGAGGTCGGAGGAGGTGAAGAACTTCTCGACATTGGGGCCCTTGGGGATGGTGGCCATGCGGTAGTAGGCGTTCAATTGGTCTGGGTTCAACCGGTCAATGTACTCGCCCCGGATCCCGTGCATTCTCTTGACCACCTCCGCGTCCCGCTCCAAGGCCAACCCAAAGTAGTCGGCAAGCACCTCGTACGTGATGTCGTCGTGGGTCAGACCCAACCCACCAGAAGTGATTATAAAGTCCACCTTGTCCTGCGTTATAAGGAAATCAAGCGCCTTCTTGATGTCCTCGCTGTCGTCCCCACACACAATCGTCCTCTTGAGCGGGATCGACAACTGGAAACAGAACTTGGCAAAAGAATACGAGTTGGTGTCCTGGATCTTCCCATTGAGTACCTCGTCCCCAATAATAAGACACCCAGCTGATGCAATTGGCTTACTACCCATGTTTCGAACGGACCCTAGATTAGAAACACGCTTGATTGTGGCTCTTATCATTAACTGCTCCACAAATGATTTTCCTGAATGAAAAGTGAGGAGTTCGCTAACAACTACCCAGTGCGGAAATTCTACCATCCACTCAGTGCGGAAACTCTAGCAACTGCTAGTGTGAAAATTCGCTCACTCCTACTGTCAGTAATGACGTAAGCTGCCAGCTGCTCTGCCGCTGCGTGCTCCAGCGAGAGACCAGCGGGACGGATGGGCTGAGCTGCCAGGCCTCCTGAGAGTCCACCACCACATGCGTACCTAGTTTGCAACCACACGTACGGCCTCCCCACCCTGCTCAGCAGCTCGTAGCAAAGTAGAAGAGCGCTTCTAGACCACCTAGAAGCTTATCTGTAGCATCGCTCTTGTGACAGTAAAGAAAAACGTGGGCCGCCACTTTTCTTTTTCGTGCGCCAATGCACACGACGAATAGAAAGTTGACATCCCTTTTCTCGCATTTGCTTACAAACAACAAAATTTTAAAACTTATACTACACTTTTTCTTTTGGTTGTGAATCTTGTATAGTATTCATAACATGGGAAATAGCCCGTCGAAGAATGAACCTCTGCCGAGTACGCTATCGAATAACCAAAACGGTCAAGGCCAAGGCTTGACCGGAGGTGTTGGGGAGATTGACGGAGACGACTCGTCACCCGCGCTATCTCTGCTACAAGTGCATGGTATAGATACCAAAAACCAGCATAGTGCCTCGAGTACTACTACTTATGAAACTTACGAAACACAAACGAACGGTGGAAGCACAAGGTCTTCTGCCATTAACATTCATTCAAGAAACACTTATTACCCTACAAAGAATAACATTAAAAAAAAAGATGTGAGCATTTCGCCGAAGAGGAACCGCAAGCAATCGTCCCACGACCTCGAGCTTGACTTGGAGATTGGCGCGTCCATGGCCAGGTTGCTCAAGACCAACCCGTCTGTCGACTGTGCCTCTTCTTTGGACAGCGAGCGGTCCATGGTGTCGTCGGTGTCTCCAGTTTTCACCACGGCCGACGCAAAGGACGAAGACCTGCTCCTGTCCTTGCAGCTGATCTCGCCCTCCACAAAGACCTTTGTCTATAGAGAAACGGCTGGCTCAAGCCCAGTCACCAGGTTGGACGCCATTGCAGAGCACACTTCGGCGTCTTCTTCCCCTGTATTGCCCACTCCTTTGTCTAGAAAGAACTTGAAGAAGCACCAAAAGTCTTTGAAGGCTGCCTCGTCCTCCTCGCCGATCGGATCAACCTTGACCAAGAACATCTCCTCCTCTTCGTCCTCAAACTTGTCGAGCCTGCCTCCGTTGGTCCACACCTCCAAGAAGTTGGACATTGACGTTGACAGCGTTATTGACCGTTTGCTCGAAGTGGGCTCTCGAAAATCCCGTTCCAGACAACTGAAGGACCCCTTGCCCGTGTCGTCCAACGAAATCAAGTACATATTACACAAGGCAAGATCCATCTTCATGGACCAACCTACTTTGTTGAGGTTGTCTCCACCCGTCAAGGTTGTCGGTGACATCCACGGCCAGTTCCACGACTTGATCCGTATCTTCAACAGCTGTGGCTACCCTCCCTACTCGAACTACTTGTTTCTTGGGGACTACGTCGATAGAGGCCACAAATCTTTAGAAACTGTCTTGCTTTTGTTGTGCTACAAGATCAAGTACCCAGAAAACTTTTTCATGCTTCGAGGGAACCACGAGTCCGCAAACATCACCAAGATCTACGGCTTTTATGACGAGTGTAAGAGACGTTTGGCAAACAGCAAACTTTGGAAGCACTTTATTGACGTTTTCAACACATTGCCAATCGCCGCAACCATAAACGATAAGATCTTTTGTATCCACGGAGGTCTTCTGCCAGACTTGCAGAGCTTGACCCAAGTTGAAAACATCAAGAGGCCGACCGACATCCCAGACAAGGGACTTTTGGCTGACTTGTTGTGGTCCGACCCAGACCCTCTGGTGAAGAACTTTTCTTTGACCAACTGGCCCAAAAACGATCGTGGGGTCTCGTACCGCTTTGGCCGCAAGCATGTCGACTACTTCTGCTCCACGTTTAAGATGGACTTGATTGTCCGTGGTCACATGGTGGTTGAAGATGGGTACGAGTTCTTCAACAGAAGGAAGTTGGTCACGGTTTTCCTGGCCCCTAACTACTGTGGCGAGTTTGACAACTTTGGTGCGGTCATGAGTGTAGACAAGAGCTTGTTTTGCTCTTTTGAGTTAATCAAGCCTCACTAGACAACCATCCGGTTTATGAAAAATCTTTGTTTGATTTAATTTGAGAAAGGCGCTCATTCCTTTCTCTACTGCGGCCCCTTGCTGCCTTAGTACCTGTTCATACTCTAGTTTTTTTTTAGTTGTATTTGTTATCTTTAGGTATAAAGTGTTATTCACTTCTTAGCCTACGTTTATATTGTTTAATTATTATTGTTGATGACTATTTGTAGCGTTGCAATGAAGGATTAACTTGGGAGCCATTTCCGGATGACCTGCGCTCTTGGCACGTAACGCCTTGAGTTTTGAGCCTAAGTATGGTATGTCGAGCAGTTGAGGTGTGCGGATTTCGCGGCCCTGCCGCTGTACTCTCCGTTTCCACGCTGTTCTTCCTTCCTGGTCGAGTTGCCGTTACCTGAAAGGCAGCTCTTGTTGAAAGCCCACTCAACCCCGAGATTAGGCCCGGTTCACCCCCGTTCGCACCCCCAGCATGGTTCGGCGTTACCCTCCGGCCGTGCTCGCGCATTTCCTGGCAAATGAACAAGATCGAGCTGGAATACGAGGGCCATGCCTGCGTTATCACAGCAAGTATGGCGCATATTGTCTGAGGGGAAGTCAGCCGTTAGCAATATATAACGGCTAGGTGCCTTTTGCCAAGATTGGGATGTGGTGGAATTGCTGTGTAGTCGGCATATTCTGAAATCGCCAGTGGGTGCAAAAAGATGGCGAGCAACGAGACTCGGGAGCACACCACGTGGTGGCACCTGAAGTTGTTTGTTGTGGGGTCGATCACTTTAAATGCGCCTATCTTGACGACTGGCTACGTGCCAGGCTCTTTATCTTGCGCTAGGGGCTACTGGTTCGCAGGCCGAAGGTTCATAGGTGCTGCAGACATAGAGTTTTGCGGCAGGTTGCAACCTCGCAACTATCACACCAAACCTGCTTGACACATGGGGCGGGTGTGTGCTAATTCATGGTGCAGTTGTGTGCACAAGCCTTCTGATAAGCTAGCGATCTGGGGATTGAGAGAACAGATACCACTGGTACGGTTGTGCGTTGACCTGGTTGTAGTCTTCTATTAGTGGTAATCATTTGTAGTTGCTCCTGTTTGTAGTAACTTCCTTTTTATAGTAACCTCCTTTTTGTAGTACTGTTTGAAGTACTCTGTTTGAAAACCCTCGTGGTCAACCAGTTTGAAGCCACCTCCCTATGTTCAACGTGCGCAGCACCACCGCTCATCTCACATGCGGTTGCAAAAACCCAGGGCCGCAGCCCCACTACGAACGTTCAGCACAATTCCGTGCGCTGCCACAAACGTCCACCTACAACAAATTAATGGCACTTGGCCTCTATTGTTTTCCTTTTAGTAAATGGTACCTAGTACCAACCAGCCCAAATATATGATATACAAAAAAAAAAGCACAACCGACAACAATATTATAGCTAAACCAATCAATCTTTTGCCATACGCAGTAAATATCAAAAAGTAGAACAAGGACGTGTCCTCAATAGGAGGATAAAGGAGGGGATCTTTTTCTCTTGAGGTGTGGGGAGCTAGATCCGTCAGCGCTGTATCCGTTAGTGTCGTACTTGAAGATTCCCTTGCCATAGACCTTCGGTTCCTCCTCATCAACGCCGACACGATACTCGTCTTCGTCGTCTTCATCTTCCTCATCATCTTCATCGTCTTCGTCTTCGTCGTCATCATCGTCTCCGTTGCCATCATCTTCAATACACTCATGCGTGGGGGGTCTACTTTTGCTCGGTAGATAATGCACGTTTCCTAGAGATGTATTCTTCCCCATTAAGTCAATTAACTGGGAATAGTACATGTCAAGCACATCTTTCGCATGTTTGATTGAAGCTGTGCCCTTGGGCTGCAACTTTGTGGGGATGCATCTCCAGTCGACTCTCTCCAAGAAGTCCAACTCCAAGCAGTTGAGTTCCAGGATCGCGACACCTCCGACCTTAGCGTAGTGGTCGTTCGTGTAGAAAAAGTCCTCCATCGACTTCTGGGCCAACATGGTCGCAACAAGCAAGAAACGGTGAACGGTCCAGCTATTCAACGTAAAGTACGGTTGGTATTGGTGCGACAATAGGTCTATGTAATAAATAGTGGTGAGCAAGGTGGCCCCGTTGAAATTATTAAACTTGGTCAATCTAGTCAAGTATGTATGCATTGAGATGGAGGGTGGGGTCCTGGAGTGGTACCTTGTCAACAAGCTGTTGTCCTTGGTGGAGCTCTTGGAAGGGTTGCTGATGGACGGGTGCACCGATCTGTCGTTGAGGATGATGAGCGAGTGCAACATGCGCGAGATCAAATTGATGAGCGCATCAATGGGGCAGTCCATAAACTCGTCGGGCAAGTACCTGGTGGAGATGTCCTCGGCCTTTTTGGGCTTGGAGTGGGCTGCGGTGCGCTCAGGCGGCAGCTCGGCCTGTCTCTTGCCCTCCTTGGCTTGTGCGGTGGCAGGGCTTTTCGACGTGGGAGCGGCCGCACCAGTGCTGCTCGTGCCGCCGACAGTAAACCGCTTGGGCAATTGGAACGACGTCGACGTGGCGGTGTCGTACACCGTCCGCGTCAGCGTGCCGTGCACTAAATATTTCTGGTATACCTCATACAGTTTCAGCTTCCTCTGCTCGTCAAGCGAATTGAAGTATAGCTGATGGTCACTGATGCACGAATTCAAATTACGACTCTTAATGTATTGAGTTAAAAATGGATCCTGAGGAATGGTCGGGGGCGAAATCATCCCGTTGGCTAGTTGCGGGTGTTTGCCCGCATCCTGCCCGTATTTCGTGGGACTTCCCTTGTCCTCTTGTTCTCCCATCACGTTGAGACGCCCTCTGCTGAAGCTTCAAATTTTTTTGAATGTGGGTAAATGAATGCGGAAAATTTCTAAGGGAGAGAACTGTTTTTCTTAACACAACCTCCATAAATATTCCCCATACAAAAAAGAAGAAAGAACAAGACTAATCCAACAGGTCAGCAAGGGATTAGGAAAAATAAAAAATTGTAAATAGGGCTTTTGCGGTTTTCTATATATATATAACCATAATCCTGCCTATGTCGGATCAGGTGGGTGACGCTGCTTGACATCCTATTCTGGAGACACAATCGAACAATAGTATGAAAGAGAAAAAACTACACAGAGCGCGCACGTGTCGCAATAGAAGACGTACACAAAACATCCACGTGGAGAACCACTATTAGACACAAAAAACGTGTTGAGGCGATATGGGGGAACTAATTACTGCAAATGGGAGCTGCACACGCCTGTGCCTCTCCACAAATGGACACCGTGTGGGCCGTGGGTGAGGGTGTCCGGCGGGACTCAGGCAGGGCGCTGTGCTTTTTCGTATCGGTACGGCTACTTTGTCTGAGGTTGGTATTGCACCGAGAATCTGTCTGCTCAGATAATGCACTGGCTGCTCCGATCATAATTATCCACCAGCGCAGCTCGAGTCTACACTGGCCCTGCACTTCGTGTTTGCTGGCCGTGCCGTGCCGTTGGGACCCACCGGTTGGTAACTGCGCCAAATGCGTTCCTTCGTGTGACTTTTTGCTCCCCTTTCCCTATTCCCCCACCAAATCTCTTGCCTAACCTTATCAATCTGCCTCTTTTTTTTTTTTTAGCGAGAGCTGGATTTTAACATGCGTCCTAAAATTACCACACACCTGCTAATTTCTTTACTTTTGGGTCAATAATCTCGAAAAATATCCCGCTTTCCCAAGATAAGTCGGACGGAAACCCTCAGTTCGAGACCACAACGCAGAACCCTGCTTTTCTTGTTGGTTTACGACAAACGCAAATGGAACGAAAGCCAAGTAAACTAGCTTGTTTAGGTGCACCTAACTTTTCTGAATTTGCGATAACAAGAAATTACAGTAAGTCCACACTATAGATAAAGTATCTGCAAGCTGATTGGACTGTAAAGGTTACCACAGTTTAATTTACGTGCAGCATCCGCCCCCCACATTGTGTCAGGTATACGGACCTCAGGGCGAACTGAACGGCCAGCGGGATTCAGAATGCGGTCGTCTGACCAATACGAACTCTAAACCTTCGACAGGCCTAGGGCTCCCAATGCTACATCGACGGATCACGTGAAAGTGGAATAAAAACGTGACGGCGCACATGACTGCCGCCACGTCGCCCGAACGTGACCTCGTTTCCGTGACCTACTCTCACGCGCCACCATCTCCGCGAATACAATGTAAATAAACATTGCTGCACTCACCATGGATGAAGAGCACTACCTCCAAGAGGGTAAGTAATGAGGCAAACCGCTACCAAGCGTCCCGGCACATACTAACACACACCAAGGCTTTAATGCAAAGTCCCTCAAAATATCCCAATTGCGAGAGGTACTCAACAAGCACCATGTGGACTTTCCTTCAAATGCAAAAAAGACTCAGCTTGTCGAATTGTTCAATGAAGAAATCTCCCCCAACGCTGAAGCATGGTTGGGCGACTACGTAAAGAGAAAGGCCAACGCCTCGGACAGGGGAATTATCTACATCGGCTCAGATAAGGTCGAATCGGCCTCCGAATCAACCCAGCGCGAAGATGAGGATGACGACGACGATTCCGTTCTCTCCCAAAACAACGTCTTTCAGTCCAGAAAGAGACCTGCTGAGGATGTCCTCGATAAGAAGGGCGCCAAAAAGAAGTCCAGAAAGAGAAAGTCGAAAACTGAAGACTCAGACACTTCGGCAACTAACACCACTATCAACACTACCGTGGACCTGGAGGTTGAATCCACCCAAGAACCTGAAGAGGTTACTCTTATTCAATCGGATTTGGAAAAAACATCCTCTCCACAACCAAGAAAGTCTCCAAGGGTTACAAAGCCTGTCAAGAAGAGATTGGCGTCTCCAAAGGTCGCTTCAAAGGTTGATCTCAGTGAAGCTGAATCTGCTATGAACTCTCCAAAGGTATCCAAGGTTGAATCCGCAAAGAACTCTCCAAAGGTATCCAAAGTTGAATCGCCAAGTGTGTCCAAGGCTGAATCTCCAAAAGCTTCTAGAGCCACTTCAAAGTTGACCTCGCCTCAAGTTCCAAAGAATGCATCTCCCAAGAATGCATCTCCCAAGCCTGCTGTTTCCTCGCCATTGGCAAAGGATTCTGCTGTGCAAGTCAAGCCAAAGACCAGATCCAATGTGAATTCTCCAAGAGTTTCTTCCAGATTGACTTCTCCAAAGACTCTCAAGTCTACTTCCAGAAACACCACAATACAAGAACAAGAAGCCAGCTTTGATAGAAGTTTGAGGGCCATTAAAGGTGAGCCTGCACTTCCCTCAATTGACTTGCAGCTTGCTGCTGAATTGGGGATTAAAGTCGAAGGGTTGCCAGCAAAGGCTGCTTCCAGCACCTCTACTCCTAGGAAGTTAAGATCCTCCAACCCAGGAACTCCTAGAAAGACCCCAAGTTCCACCCCAAGGAATATCCTTACACCAAAACCTAGACTCTTGCCCATTGCCAATGAACTCAAGCCCGTTGAAGATGAGTTGGAAGAAGATGAAGTGGACCCTGCGGACGAGTTGGATCTCAAAAAGTCGTCTGGTGTCGAGCTTCCTACAAAAGCCACAAAAAGCAAGCCAAATGTCAAGTACTTTATCCTTGGTTTCTTGACTTGGGTTGTCTTGGTGTCTACCGGATTATTCGGATATTGGTACCGCGAGCAACTATTCATGGTTGGATACTGTGGTCAAGAAATCGACAGCACCACATTTGAAAACCATGACAATGAATACGTCCGTTCGTTTGGCCAATTTTTAGACACCTTCAAGCCAGAATGCACTCCATGTCCTCCACATGCTAGATGTTACGAGAACTTGGAATTGGGATGCTATGAGGACTTCATTGAGTTCAAGCCATGGGACAATATCGTTAAGCCATACAAGAAAAAGTGTGTCCCAGACACCAAGAAGGCCGAAAAGATCGAAATCATCATTGACATTGCCTTGGACTTATTGAGATCTAAGAACGCAGACAAGCAGTGCGGCCAAAGCGAAGGCATTGAAGAGGCCGGAGTTTCTTTGACGGAATTGCACGACTTGCTTTTATCGATGAAGGCACCCTACATCACTACAGAAGAATTCGAAGAGTTGTGGGAAAGATCGGTTGTTGAATTGGAAAAGGAACCCGACGTAATTGTAAGGTGAGTTAATACCATATTTATTGAAGCAGCAAATGTACTAACATGTTATCTAGGTCGGATTTGCAAGTGTACCAAGCACACGACTTGTTGTTGACGCTAACAACACTGAAAGCGAAGTTGAAGAAAAAGACAAGATTCTTCGATCAACGTCATTATCGAACCTTGGATTCAAGTGTCAAGTCAGAAACAGCGTTATTGGATCTTTGATGGAGTACAAGTACAAGATTCTCTCTATTGTGGGACTTATTGTATTGTACAAGGTCTTACAGCACAGATATAACAAGTATAGATTGAGGGCCATCAAGGTAGACTTAGCACACCAAGAAGTTCTAAAGAAGTTGCAGCACCAATCCAAAGTGGCCAAGCATCAGCGCAGCCAGAACATCAAGCTCGCAGGCAGCGTCAATGAATATATTGCAGCCAACCACTTGCGGGACTTGATCTTGGCGGACGAACAGAACTTGAAGAAGAAGTTGGTCCTTTGGAACAGCGTGGCTGCAAAAGTGGAACACAACACAAACGTATCGAGTAAGTTGATCGAGAACCACGGGGAGATCATGAAGGTTTGGCAATGGGTTGGTGAAACCGACCTCTAGGAAAGTATTTCATCAGCATTCGAGAGAATGTTGTCATCCTTATCGCACCCTTGAGGTATTACATAGAAAAACCAAGTACTTCATTTACCTATTGCTGTGATATGCTACCTGGTTAGGCATTCCCCAACACTTGTAACCTGCGGTCTTTGCCAAATAGCAAATACCCTCGGTTTCAATACCATCATACCCTTGTTCGTTTTCCCAAGTAGTACCAACTATATAGCTTGTAGGGAAGATTATTCCTTGTTGATAAATAATCGATTTAATAAACAACACTCCTCCACCAACGGAGTCTAACGGAACAGTGTATGCAGGCTCCTTCATATGAATATGGTAGTCTGCGCTTTTCAAGTAGTCTAAGAAGTGGAACATACCCGGAGCATCTCTAGGGACGTATTGGATGGGAATCTTTTGGTCCATCTGGATCAATTCTTCTGGAGAGGGCTTGGTTCTTGGCCCTCTCCATGAGTTTCTGTCGTAGTCCTTGTCTGTGCCTTTGATGACTCTGGGCACAATGATATCCAAACCAGAATCAATGAACCTTGCTAGTAAATCTTGCGAGTCCTTGATCTTGCCAATGTCTGAGTCAATAAATAATGTATATGTTTCCAAGTCCAAGGCATGGAAGAGCAAGAAGTTGCGGATTTTGGCTAACTTTGATCTTCTGTTCATTTGCAAGTGGTCAGCGTGTCTATCTTCTGAGCTTACCTTGAAAGAACCTTCTACAATAGGAGCCTTGAGGATAGTAATACGTTTGAATGAGGTGGGATTGATTGTCACCACTTGCTCAACATACCTGACTACCTTGTCGTGTTCTTCCTCTGAGTTGACCAACAAACCGAGCGATAACGCGTATTGGTCCTGATGCAAACTTGCTAGGGTTTCGAAGAAAGCGGCCACATCGCGCTTCTCTCCGTAACTGGTGGCTCCATCTATCGAGCTGAGAATCAAAATGGACGCTTTGTCCGTGGCGTGACCTCTCTTGGTGTATTGCACTCGTGTGTACTCTGGTTGTGTGTGTGTGGATTTAACAAAGGCACGCGACGGAGTGTTCACCCAGTCATGCAAGGTAAGGGCATCGTTCAAGTTGAGGATCAACACTGTAGATCCTATAATAAACACAAAGGCATATATTATAAGAAACCGACGGTTTAACATTGCACGGCAAAGATGGTTGAAGGAGAAATCTTGAATGTTACTCTCACGTGCGATGTGCGTACAAGAGGCTTTGACACAAGAGATGGCTTAACTGGTGTCCTGTGGGTGTTAAGTGTGCTACCTAAGTAGAGTAAGTATCGGAGTGAGTTTGGGAGGGCACTAGTGGCGTGTGTATGAGCCAGCGTTGGGTTGTGTTTGCTACCTGGACGTTTCTGTTTGGTATGAAGGTACTGTAATATCGGTAGCAAAGGTTGTTCGCTCTCAGTGAGATGTGATGCGGGAAGAACTTTGGCATGGAATTTGGCCTAGGAACGCTTGGTATGGACCAGCTTTGACCCAAACCCACGTTTGGTGATCGGCTATTTTCTGAATTCTTCCGAAGCTCGTTAGAGTTTGCGTGCAGAAGTAGTATCATGAGGGTGTACCGAAGAAGCAGATTGCCGCACCTACAATCATACGGCATAGAGCTAATCAAATTAGAGGGCCACAAACTGACTGCATTCTCTTATTGATTCCGTCTTCTGGTATAATGGTTATTGTGTTTGGTTCTCCTATTCCTGCCAGCATTGCAACCACAGTTGCACAGGCAGATTTCGTATCTCGGGAGGACCTCATTAAGCATTTTGCACAATCTCATTCGGGACTTTCACTGCTACTCTGCTGTTGTATATTATGCTTCACCTATAATTGTCTGCTCCTATATTGTCTCCTCTCTCATGTTTTAATTACGACGTTTATGCCCTTAACTTATCGCATTGTTGCAACACGCAGTTGCTGCGAAAATTTGCATCATTTCCAATAAGAAGGCACTCAGAACAACAGCCTTTTCCGCCGTCATAATGAGGGCCCATTCCTTTTGGAATTGGAACCGCTGCCAAGATCACTAGTCTATCCGTGGTGAACACTTTGGATAACGTTTCCTTCGAGGTGTCATCTCCCCACATGTAAAATTCAACATAATGGACGCCAGATCTGCTCCCTAGAGAGAAGCAAATTTCAGTGTAACAACTATTATCACATCTACAGGCACAATCTGGACCACCTCGTACCCACACACCTCTAAATTTGTTGTGTTTTGCGTTATTCAAAACAACTTCCCAACTCGGAATGTTGCGTGTCTGATAAGAAACTGAATCACAAAGGCCTCTACCAAAGAGCCTTGCCTGCTACACTCCAGCACAAACCGGCCAATAAGCATCAAATAGACCCTAATTGGTAAGCCCTTCTACCGCCAGCGCTCCACCAGTCTACATCCGGCATTCTGCCAGCGAAAAGTGACACATGGTGTCATAAAGCTCACATGACGTAGTCCCCCCTCAAAGTGTTTCATCTCCACGAACGCGGGAAAACTAATTCAATTAACAGTTTGCCTCCATGCCTAGCCTCCTTGATCTTGATCCTGATATCCTCGTAACAGTCATCCCTGAGTACCTATTACCAGAGGATATCTTCAACTTTTCAATTGTCAGCAAAGAAATCTACGAAGTGTTCTACAATTCGCCCTTCACGTCCTCCCTCTACAAGATTCTTTACAACAAGAAGTTCACCAACAACCACCATGATTTCAAGTTGATCAATGAGGTGGACGTCAATTGGACTTCCTTATACAAGAACAGAGTCAGCTTGGCCCAGAAAATATACACCTGGGGTGCCAATGAGTTTGGGAGATTAGGTTACCGTAACGGCCAGAGGTATGTGAACATCCCCACCAACATCACCAACTTCAACCACAACATCATTCTTGATGTTATTGCCAATGGGTTCAGTTTCATTGTGTTGACCAACTCCGGCGAGATGTACTACACTGGGTCGTCGTGGAAGCGAGACCACTATTACCCACCCGCACCATACGAGAGCCGGGACTTTCAATTGCCCCCAGAGATCTTGATGGAGGGCACCATTTCGTCGCGTAGGTCGCTCAGGAGAGTTAGGGACGTCAACCGAGATGGGCCTCCGATGCTAAGGAGAATGGACCACGATGTGGCTCCCCAGACAACCGACAATGTGGGTGGCAGGAGAAGATTGCCCAACCCCAACTTGAGAATGCCGCCTGAGGAGCAGCCTCCACTCCCAACTGTGGTGAGGCAACCGCAAGTGCGTGAATCCAACTTTATCACCAAGTTGGAGTTGCCGGAGGACGTCAGAATCGTCTCCATCTCGACCGGTAGGGAGCACATTGTAGCTTTGAGCTCCGACAACGAGATCTACACTTGGGACACTGGCACCATCGATACCGGAATCAGACTAGAGTTCCCAGGATTGAACATTACCAGCATCAACAAGATTGTTGCAGGGTGGGACTTGTCTGCTATGTACGTTAAGTCGATTGGGTTAATTGTGTGGCACTCTCGAGACGCTCTCACCAAAGAAACGTTTGACTCTGGTGCCAGCAATGCACACTATTTTGTTGTTCCAGGCACAGCAGGCAAGGTGGTTGACTTTGCCATAGGCGAAGGGAGCCTCTTGTTCGTCAAGAACGACGGCAAGTTCTACAAATTGGACGGGATCTTCCCGCGTCGTTTAGCTAAGCGCACAAGAGACGGCCGTCCATTGCCGTACGACGAGATCTTCATGAATATGGGCGAGGTGGAGGCGTTCAATCAATGGCTAGACACCTACAACCAGAAGAATGACACGAAGTCCAAGTTTGTCAAGGTCAAAAGCACGTACAGAGCGTTTGCCGTATTTACGAACGCAGACCAAGTGCTTTTGGGCAGAGACGATTTGACCCGAGAACCCGAAATCATTCCGGAACTCCAGAACCAGCAGATCAAGTCGGTTGCCATAGGTGACTACCACTACTTGGCGCTCTCAAAGACGGGAGAAGTGTTCAGTTGGGGCACCGAGTCGAACGAGTGTGGGTGCCTTGGTCTCGGTGACGGCGAGTCTGTCAAAGAAAAATACAAAGAGGAGCCAGGGTTTGAGAACCTAGGGAGATGGAGAGGATACAAGACTTGCAAACCCAAGCGTGTGGATGTAGGGCCTGGTAGGTGGGTCTCCATCACCGCTGCTGGCTGGCATTCTGGAGGAATCTTTATTCCCGAGATGTAAAGAGTGTGCACGGTAGGAGCGTGCGTGATGAAAGGGTTCATCTGGGGCGGAGAACCGCCGCCCCACCGCACAAAAAAAAAAAGATTACTAGAGCTGGTACTTTAGCGACCCGAGCGGTCCACGGCAGACACACAGACTGACTATAGACCACAATGGATATCACTATACTGTCATGTAGCGAAAGGGGACGGCTGCTGCCGGTGAGGTTACAAGCAGGTGCAAAAAAGCAGCGGAGCATTGTCGAATGCGGTTGTAGTCTCGTGGTGTGTTTTGGCGGGAACGAAGCGAAAGCCAAACGTAAACGAAGGCAAACAAAAACAAAAGACGAGAGCTGTCAAACGTAGAAGGACAGAAGTAGCGGGCAACAGGAACCGGTTAGAAGAGCGTAGAAGCTAGTGACAGCAAGATTAGGTGCTGCGGAACCCAAGTGCCCGCATAAGTGCGCGGACAGGTGGCAAAAGAGGTCATTCAGTGGACTCGGTGGTGGTGCTGCTGTAATTCGTTTTTATGAGGACGCTGTTCGTGTCACGCTCATAAATTTTTCCTCCCTAATTTTTATTCAACAACATTAATGTCAGATAGCTACGATATATCGACGTCTCCCAAACTGACTGAGCATAGACACCGTCATTCGAACAGTATAGGCAGCGTGCACTCTGCGTCGTCTGCCAATGGACCCACTACAATGCCCAGCCACTTGGGGCACCGTGGAAGCAGTGGTAACATCTTAACACCATCCATTTCGCACCAATCACCTCAGGTTGCCACTAGAAAGAGACGCTCGTCATCCATCATTCAGCATTTAGAACCAGACAACTTGGAAACCAGAAACGACCAGACCTTGAACCCCAACGTCAACGCCAACTGGGTGCATTTCAAAGGCGCGTGGGTGATCCATGTTGTCATAATCTTTTTGTTGAGGTTGTTTTTTCACTTTATCAGTGTTTTGGATAACGACTGGAAGTGGACTTTGACCAATTTAACTTACAATATTGGTCTGTACATCATGTTCCACCAGGTCAAGGGAACCCCGTTTGAATTCAATTCCGGGGCCTACGATAACTTGACCATGTGGGAGCAGATAGACAATGGAGACCAGTACACTCCCACAAAGAAGTTCTTAATGTCAATGCCAATTGCTTTGTTTTTGATTAGCACCCATTACTCAAATTATAATTTGAATTTATTTATATTGAACGGCGTTAGTTGTTTGTGTGTTGTTGTTCCAAAGTTGGCTATTTCTCACAGATTGAGAGTTACCTTGTATTAGCATGAATGAAATAGATGTTGGCGTGGTGTAGGCTCGGCTGATCCCCAGTGGCAGCAATTCAGCCACTCAGCCACTCAGCTACTCGAGCCAACCAACTGTGGCGAGCTCAGGTGCTGGCGTGTTCCTTTTTTGACATGTGAGAATCATGGTCATAGAGTGCTGGATCTTCGCAACTAACAAGGCCCTTAGTGGCACGTTGATCTGGCCCCATAGTCCTGTTTTCGTCCCTATGAAGGTGATATATATGTTGAAATGTATGATGATAATTATGATTGAACTGAGAAGTGTTGAGTGAGGTATGTAGAGAGAGTGTAGTGCGAGAAAGCTAAGGGTACAGTGGATTTACCAGTACACATGACAATGGTTGCAAATGCGCATGCTTCAGTAGTAAGCAACAAGTTGCATAGTGTCCCAGATATCGTTGCTTTGGATCCGTGGCAAGTTGTAGATGTCTAATAGTCCGATCAGATAAGGCTGATTGGTATTGCACTCAACAGAACGAGGTTCCAGACTAAAGGATGCGTCCTCAAAATGAAGTTTGTAAAAGAATCATCAACTACCTGCCAACTCTGGCAACTTCGACTATCTACTTTCAATGAAAACACACAAGTCTGCAGTTTGGATTGTTCGACCAATCACCCATGCCTGCAGTTTGACGTTTGTGGGGTCGAAAGACCCACCAGGTCAACACCCACATAGCGTAGCAAGTCGGAATATAACCCCAGTAATGCTCATTCCACTGAAACCACATCCAAAACCTCAGCAAGCTGATTGACAACCTCAAAGCATGGGAAATGCCTCCGAAAGTACTGTGCAAGTATTGTTAATTGCACATGATATTCAACAATGGAATTTGCAGATACGACACTAAAGCACACACTCAACAATAACACAGTACGGGTAGAAAATGGTACCAATTACTCAATGAAGGCACGCCAGGTCACTCAGAAGTCACTCCTTGGGTGTCCACTTTGCGGTCCTGGTGTTGATTGTAGCGGAGTGGGCATCACCATCAGCGGACCCATCGTATTCCGCATCACGTGCCGTGTGATGCTTTTGACGGCAGACACTCTCCAGCAGCTCCTTCAAGGGAACTGCCGCTCCAGGAGTATAGCGACCGTAGTAGAAGACTCGTAAGCTCTCCAATATTTACGTACTAACACAGTTAGTGAGGACAGGGCATCCGTATGGTCCTCCCGCTGGTCCATGTTGCATTCCCCAGGTCAGCGGACTCATTTTGACTCTGCGAAATTCAATTTACGGGGTCAATTTTCAAAAAGTATATATACCGGCGAGGAAGTGCTCAAAAAAAATAGGACAACAACACCTGTCAATTGCCCAATCAAACTCCAAACAATGTCATACGCTTTATCTGAATCCCATAAGCACTTGGTTGAAGGATCCCTTAAGGATACCGATCCCGAAGTCGACCAAATCATCAAGGATGAAATCGACAGACAAAAGCACTCTATTGTGTTGATTGCTTCTGAAAACTTCACCACCTCTGCTGTTTTCGATGCTTTGGGAACTCCAATGTGTAACAAGTACTCCGAGGGTTACCCAGGTGCCAGATACTACGGTGGTAACGAACACATTGACAGAATCGAGCTTCTCTGTCAAGACAGAGCCTTGAAGGCCTTCAACGTGAGTGCCGACAAGTGGGGGGTCAACGTGCAAACCCTCTCTGGTTCTCCAGCCAACTTGCAAGTGTACCAAGCCATCATGAAGCCCCACGAAAGATTGATGGGTTTGGACTTGCCGCACGGTGGTCACTTGTCCCACGGGTACCAAACCGACACCAGAAAGATCTCTGCCGTCTCCACCTACTTTGAGACCATGCCTTACAGAGTCAACTTGGAAACCGGAATCATTGACTACGACATGTTGGAAAAGACCGCCATCTTGTACAGACCAAAGGTCTTGGTTGCCGGTACCTCTGCCTACTGTCGTTTGATTGACTACAAGAGAATGAGAGAAATTGCAGACAAGGTTGGCGCCTACTTGGTTGTCGACATGGCCCACATTTCTGGTTTGATTGCCGCTGGCGTTATTCCTTCTCCTTTTGAGTACGCCGACATTGTCACCACCACCACCCACAAGTCCTTGAGAGGTCCACGTGGTGCCATGATTTTCTTCAGAAGAGGTGTCAGATCCGTCAACCCAAAGACCGGTAAGGAAATCTTGTACGACTTGGAAAACCCAATCAACTTTTCCGTTTTCCCAGGTCACCAAGGTGGTCCTCACAACCACACCATTGCTGCCTTGGCCACCGCCTTGAAGCAAGCCGCTACCCCAGAATTCAAGCAATACCAAGAGCAAGTCTTGAAGAACGCCAAGGCCTTGGAATCCCAATTCAAGAAGAGAGGCTACAAGTTGGTTTCCGACGGTACCGACTCGCACATGGTTTTGGTTTCCTTGAAGGACAAGGGTATCGACGGTGCTCGTGTTGAAACCATCTGTGAAAAGATCAACATTGCCTTGAACAAGAACTCCATTCCAGGTGACAAGTCTGCCTTGGTCCCAGGTGGTATCAGAATTGGTGCTCCTGCCATGACCACCAGAGGTTTATCTGAGTCTGACTTTGAAAAGATTGTTGACTACATTGACTTTGCCGTCACCTACGCCAAGGAGATCCAAGCTTCCTTGGATCCTTCTGCAAACAAGTTGAAGGACTACAAGCACAAGGTCTTGAATGGCGAAGACGACAAGTTGAAGGCAATCAAGCAAGAAATTGCTGCTTGGGCTGGTACTTTCCCATTGTCTGTGTAAGCTAAAAAAAGAATAGGTTTTTCATTTCATCGAATACGTTCAACACGTATTCTATTTGTCTGGGTATTTCAACATATAAAGAATAAGAAGTGTATTATTACGTTAATGTAGGTGGATAGAGTAGAAGGTGTAGGTAGAGAGTAGTGTGTGTACGTAGTTATAGAGGTGTTAAGTAACGGCAGTAAGAGTGGTTTGTGCTGGGTAGGGAATAGCAAAGAGTATTTTGTGCTGGGTAGTGGATAGTAGAGAGTGGCTTGTGCTGGGTAGGGAATAGCAAAGAGTATTTTGTGCTGGGTAGTGGATAGTAGAGAGTGGCTTGTGCTGGGTAGGGAATAGCAAAGAGTATTTTGTGCTGGGTAGTGGATAGTAGAGAGTGGCTTGTGCTGGGTAGGGAATAGCAAAGAGTATTTTGTGCTGGGTAGTGGATAGTAGAGAGTGGCCTGTGCTGGGTAGGGAATAGCAAAGAGTAGTTTGTGCTGGGTAGTTTCTTTGGTGGTTAGTGACTAGGCTGGTAGCTAAGTCTGCGAACTCAGAAATCGCATTGCTGTAGCTGCTGCTAGACGTCTGTTCTGAAGATTAACTCAGAGGGCATTGACTGGTCCATCCTGACGTTGAGAGTAGTACTTCATCATGTAAAATATGCTAGGTGTGAGTAGGATGTTCATTCTAAGTAAAGTTTACCACAGTAAACTGCAGAGCTCAGCGAAACTGTGGAGCTCAACGGAAGGATCAATGCAATACATAGAATCCAGATAGCTCGCTTATTCAGGTAGATTGCATATCCAGTTACCTCAGTTACCTCTCAAGTTCCATTGTAGTCACACCAAATACTCACAAACCTCAGTTGCATTCAATTTTCCTAGCTAGCTCGAAAGTAGAAACGTAGTAGCCTTCCCCGTCAAAAGTTCCCCGTTACAAAGACCACTCCCATCAGATAGCACAGCCGTGCACCGGTGACTATTAGCCAACTAAAGTGTGGTCACAAAATAAACACCTCAGAACACAATCATGCCAGAACAGGCACTTGGCACATGTCAATCACAATTCGTTGGTCTGGTTACAATAGGCTGCGATTAACAAAAGGCTTGTGCGATTCTGGAAAGGCTGACCAAATGAACGGAAACGTCAGCCACCGTGCACAAACTTGAACTCTGCCAAAGTGTGCTTGTGTAACACTAGACTCCCCGCTAGCCAGACATAGGAATGTGAAACTAGTCTGGATGATGCTGGAATCTGCGGAGGGTCTTATTTGCAGTAATTTCGAGAGAGGGGCAACGAGAGTGCTTGAACGCGGAGCTAGGCACCATTTGTTCGAACCAACAATATCTGGCCAGGAGCACAGAAAACAAATGGAGCAGGAAAAGGGAGAAAACACCTGCATACGGCCGGGTGGTAGAGGCAGTAAGGTTGGTGGAATTCTAGCCGCACCTTTCACCACTCATTCTGCAACACCTGCAATGTGAGCGATATGCGCAGCAGCAGCAGAACCTTAACTGACTGGTGCTGCAACTTCTGAAGCTTATGTGGAATGTGCAAGTCACCGAAGCTTAAGTGGGGAGCTGTGCATATTGCGCGAAAGTGCCCCGCATAGCTAGGGACCGGTGGAGGGAGTCTTGGAGACTGCATTCGGCGCCGCACTGGCTGCAAATCCCCCACATCTGATCCCGAGGAGTCTCTAGGGCCAGTTTCCGCTTACCATTCACTTCACAACAAGACGCGGTGGATGAGTTTTGTTTCAGTGATCACTTACAAGTCCGTGCAGAGGCGGTGCCTCACATCAACCATCTTCGTTGTGAGCAAACACCCTGCGGTGTCGGCTACTCACTCGGAGCATCTCAGGCTCATAACATGTTATACCTTAAAAAAAAAGCCAAGCTTGGCTGCACCAAGCGTCATGCTCCTCATCCCTCGGCTAGACTGACTTTTTTGCGTGTACAACCAACATAGGAGCTGATTCGTCTATTTCTGCTACTTCATCGATGTTCAACCAGACTTTTGCGCTGTACTCGTTCTTCCAGTCAATACTAGCGCTGTTCCTCTACAATACTCGTATAATTCAATTATATTCATTAAATATTAAATAAGCTCTAACTCTAAAACTCTCTAAACCTTAGTAGTTGGATCAATGTTTGACTCTTGGGACTCTTCAGCTGCAGGTTGCAATAAGGCGCCATCAGCGTCTTCCTTGGCAGAAAGAGAAGAAGAGGAGATGTTCTCAGACTTTTCAAATTGTTCCTTTTCAAATTCATGGTCGTAGATACCCAATTGAGCACCTTGGTCTTCAATGTCTCTGAAAGTCAACTTTGGCATAGTAGCAGCCACTCTCCATGGTTGTCTGCCGTCGACAAAGGCCTTGGCAAAGATGATATCGATTTCTTCCAAAGATCTACCGGCGGTTTCTGGGTAGAAGAAGAAAATGATTGGAACAAACAAGTAGTTCATCAAGGCAAAGAACAAGTATGCACCCCATCTGGTGTTGGTAACGAAGATTGGAGTGAACATAACAACAGCAAAGTTACAAATCCAGTTGGTACAGGTGGAGATGGCAGAGGCAATGGTTCTGGTTCTCAATGGGTTGACTTCTGGTGGGTAGACCCATGGCAAAGGCAAAATGGTGAACGCAAAGAAGGCAATAAACAAGAACAAACCAACGGCAGCACCCTTAGCATTGTTCTTGTTGTCGTCAATCAAACAGGCAAAGGTGATGGTGAAGGAAATACCTTGACCCAAGGCACCAATCAAGAACAAGTTTCTTCTACCCAAGGAGTCAACAAGGAAGAAGGAAGGAATGGTGAACAAAGCATAGACAGTAGCAAAGACACCACCCAAGACCAAGGACATTCTTCTGGACAAGTTGATGGTGTTTTCAAACAAGACAGTAGAGTAGTAGATAGCAGCGTTACAACCGGTGAATTGCTGGAAGAATTGCGAAGAGGCACCAATGAGGATTCTTTGCATGTGTTGGGTCTTACCACCAGAGAAGACTTCCTTGAAGCCCAATTGGGTTCTGGCAAATCTGTTAACACCATCAGTGATAAGAGTGGCCTCGGCAACAATCTCATCGTCTTCTGGGGACAAACCCTTCAAAGCAGCCAAGACAATCATGGCTTCTGGCTTTCTGTTGTTGGCAATCAACCATCTTGGAGATTCTGGCAACTGGATGATACCGATAAACAAGAACAATGCAAAGAGGATTTGGATGGCAACTGGCAATCTCCAGGAAATAGTGTTGTTAACGTACGACAATCCGAAATCCAACCAGTAGGCAATCAAGGTGCCGACGGCAACGACAGCACCCTCCATGTTGACCAATCTACCTCTGTTTTCAGCTCTGGACATCTCAGATTGCCAGACAGGAATAGTAGCAGTGTTGAACCCGTTACCGACACCGGTGATGACTCTACCAACGACAAACTGACCCAATTGCCAGTGGCCCTTCATAGGTGTGACGGAAATAATAGTACCCAAGATGATGACGATGGAACCAATAATGATCATTGGTCTTCTACCAATCTTTTCACCTCTGAACAATGCAAACAATGCACCAAAGAAACATCCCAACTCGTAGCACGAAGTGACAGCACCCTGGATGGTACTGTTCCCGTCGGTGGCTGGGAAAAAACCGTTAAATTGTGGAGCAGTGATGATACCAGACATTAAACCTTGGTCGTAACCAAACAAAGAGAAACCAGTAACAGCAGTAGCTGTGATGTATACTCTGAGCTTTCTACCGCTTAACCCTGCGGTGTGCGTTCTATCAGTTAATAATTCAAGAGCTCCCATGTTGTAGTTTTCTAAAATTATTTTTGATAATCCCTCGGATTATAGCGGGATATCCCCTACTTTATATATTCCCAATTTCTGGTTTAATACAGTCTGTAAGGTGTCTGCTACATACAAAAAGTAAAATACGTCACAAAATGCGTGTTGCTTTAAAAAGAAATGAACACAAAAGTACTTTTTTATTTTCCCGTGCAGTCTTCAAAATTGACAGGGAAAATTGGAAGCAGCCGAATTTGGGGGAACCCGCAAAGCCGCGATTCGAAGAGGGGATAGCAACACAGTGCAGTTCGACCGAGAACTACCGTGCAAAGGATGGGGGCCTGAGCGGTGTCTGGGGGACGACAAATCGGTGTGTAGACATTCCTGGGACACACATTCCTTTATTTGTTTGTTTTAATTTGGCTTCATGTACTATGATGTTATGAGTTAAGAGCAAGGACCGTTGTATGGCTCGGATGAATAGATTCACCTCAGGTGTATTTTTACATCTCAGGCATTAGGGCTGAAAAAATGGGTTTGTGTAGCATCTCTCGAAGTCTTAGCCTCGTGAGAATGTCGAGCAAAGTCAAGTGTATTATGAACCAGTGGTGCTCGTAAGTACTGAGGTTGGAGATATCCTGGAGGTCCTCAAAGTACGACAAATACCCTGGCGCACAGGTGAGCAATATATTTGCTGAATCCCATTTTGAGCGGTGTAGATACCGATTGGTGATACCCCTCCCCTCTATCATCCCCACGACGGTTGTCTCAAAATTTAAACTTCATCCGGATGCAGTCCCGCCTCTTCGTTAAAGTGTCATACTTAAATTTTGTGCCTGTTTGTTTTGCACAGAAAAGGGCCCTTGGGGGTATGCCAAAAAAAAATTTTCCGCTTCGGTATACAAACCAGGAGCTCTGAGATGATTGTGAACAAAGCCTAATTTAGTGAGGGTGGGGTCTGGACCACGTAACTTGGGGGCAATCACACCAAGAATCATATGAATGGGAAAATCTTTCTCTTCAAATGATGTCATTATTCGGTGCCCCATCAAAAACACAAAGTATTATGATGTCAATGACTACTTCCATTCACGGCCGAGGTCTTGTGCAGCTTCAAACTGCAAAAAAAAAAATAAATCCAATTACTCATTTGGGAGAAATGCTCATGTAAGCTATCCCCGGGACGCAAGTTTCATACTTTCCGCTGTTTCTTTCTTTTTCGAAACTCCACTTTACTTGGTTCTGGCTAAGTCCTCGGGATTACAATATTGACCGGATTTGTAGGTGGTTTTAGGATTCTTTGCAGCATGGACAAATAACGGATGTTTTTTTCTTTTAGTGTCTGACAGTGACCCTTTAGTAGACAACCCCATCTGTGGGGCAAAAGCTTAGCACTCGGATCGCACGGAGTAGCTGTTTTCCTCATTGTTTTGCGGAGTCCTCCATCCTAGACACATTTTCTGGATAAAAGGAAGCGTTTCATTCGATGTGAATGCAAAACTGGTGGTCCGATTGTGGTTGGGGGATTTTCCGCTACTTTTCCGTTCTTTCGCCGTCGGGGGGGGGGGGGGGGGGGGGGGGGGGGGGGGGGGGGGGGGGGGGGGGGGGGGG